>WNWK01004145.1:32500-146987 GCA_009830355.1 Cherax destructor
TTCCATGCAGAGATTGACCACAACTGCAATGACTGGTGAGACCTTGGCCATGACAAATATTTGATATTAAGAAGTATTATTTAAGTAAAACATTTTAAGGTGACACAAAGTACCAACTCTGAGGAAATAAACTTGACAGAACTATTACTTGAGAAGCCTGTTGTGCAGCTGCAACATTTCGCCAATAGATACCAAAGTGACGAACTTGTCTTATTTATCAAAGTCTTGACTTTACAAAGGCAAGTCGGTCTTGTTTGTCATTTTTTAATGTAACAAATAGATGGGCTGATCGGTACGAACTTTCGTAAATAAAAACATGACATCTAAATTGACCAGGACAAGATATCTCCAGAATGCCTCTGGTGTTCCGTGCTGATCGTGATCAATACTTTAGCCCTGTGTTTAGCAGAGTACCAGCTAATTTGTGTAGTGCGCTACCCATCTCCGACATGACTGACCTTACAAGAATGTTGAGTTTACGAGTTTTAGGCAATCTATATATATCGGCAGATTCAGAAGTATACAAAATTTGGTAGCTGGGTTTCCTTCCCAGTTCAGTACGTTAAAGGATGATAAAGGTTTTGCTAAAAAAAAAATGACTTGTCTCTCTCAATTTGTAAAATTTGCTCATATGAGTTACTGTCACTCAAGATCTAGTTCAATTTCTGTGTGTAGCTGGGAAAAACCTTGATAACGACGACGACGATGACGACGACGACGATGACGACGACGACGACGACTCATTTGTTAGCTGGGATGACGGAGATTTTATGTTTTAATAGGTACCGGAATGGAACAATATAGCGTCTAGCCGGTGTAGATACCGTGGGTTCTAAAACAGACTGGTATGAGTGTCACAGGAATGTCTCACTCACTGCATCCAAGGGAAGGTAAAAAGACTGATGAACACCAATAAATATACACTCAGGTTTGATCCAAAGAAAGGGACAATAGTTTTCAGGGGCAGTTCATCTGCTGGTAGCCGTACGTTGTTAGTTCATCTGCTGGTAGCCGTACGTTGTTAGCTCATCTGCTGGTAGCCGTACGTTGTTAGTTCATCTTCTGGTAGCCGTACGTTGTTAGTTCATCTGCTGGTAGCCGTACGTTGTTAGTTCATCTGCTGGTAGCCGTACGTTGTTAGTTCATCTGTTGGTAGCTGGACGTTGTTAGTTCAGCTACTGGTAGCTGGACCTTGTTTAGTTCAGCTGCTGGTAGCTTGTCCTTGGTAAGTAAGACACATAGGCAACAGTTAGGCATCTTTAATCCGAAACGTTTCGCCTACACAGTAGGCTTCTTCAGTCGAGTACAGAAAGTAGGCAGGAGCAGTAGAGATGTGAAGATGATGTAATCAGTCCATCAGCCTTGAAGTCGAATATTTGAGGTGGTCAGTCCCTCAGCCTGGAGAAGAGTTCTGTTTCATACTCTGAAACAATGTGGAGATCAAGCGACTGCGTCGAGACTTATATACTGTCGTCGGAAGGTCAGCTTGACCTTGTTTAGTTCAGCTGCTGGTAGCTTGACCTTGTTTAGTTCAGCTGCTGGTAGCTGGACCTTGCTTAGTTCAGCTGCTGGTAGCTGGACCTTGCTTAGTTCAGCTGCTGGTAGCTTGACCTTGCTTAGTTCAGCTGCTAGTAGCTTGACCTTGCTTAGTTCAGCTGCTGGTGGCTGGACCTTGCTTAGTTCAGCTGCTGGTAGCTTGACTTTACTTATTATGCTTTAGGATGCTGTTAATAAGTCATTAACATCAGTAATTTTCTACCGACTATCGCGGTTTTAAATATTTTATAATCGTGTTTAGCAATTTTCAAACAGAATACATTACTTTGCACATCTAAACACTGAAAATCCGTTCCGCCGTTCTAAGTCCACAGTGCCGTTCTAAGTCCACAGTGCCGTTCTAAGTCCACAGTGCCGTTCTAAGTCCACAGTGCCGTTCTAAGTCCACAGTGCCGTCTAAGTCCACAGTGCCGTCTAAGTCCACAGTGCCGTCTAAGTCCACAGTGCCGTCTAAGTCCACAGTGCCGTCTAAGTCCACAGTGCCGTCTAAGTCCACAGTGCCGTCAAAGTCCACAGTGCCGTCAAAGTCCACAGTGCCGTCAAAGTCCACAGTGCCGTCTAAGGCCATAGTACCGTCTATTGAAACTTTGCCGTCTATGGCAACTGCTCTATCTAGAGCCACAGTGCCAACCTATCCTGGTAAGTTTGAATACTCTTACATTCAGCCACGAAAGTGACGGTTCTTTCCAATTTCCCAATTTAGATGTTAATTCAGTATCGATGTAATTTAAGTAAATGGGGAAAGGTGAAGTTTGTCTTCCTTGCCTTTGTTTTGATCTGCAGTCTCCGATGTATGTGTGTGTGTGTGTGTGTGTATGTGCGAAGAATTTATATGATTTCCTACGCAAGATCTTTTACTGTGAAACCCATTTTAATCTAGTTAATAAATAGTTTCAGAGATTTCACTTTCTTCGCCTTAAGACAGCAACATCAACAACAACATCAATAATAATAATACCCTAAATAATGTTGATAAATATTATGCTTAATTATTTTGTACGTAATAATCTTTCAAATTTCCATTTACTCTTTTATTATTTTTGTGAACTTGTGTAGTTTGACTGGTTTATGGCGCCCCCTGCCACCGAGGTATGTATGTCTCTCACTGTATATACGCTGCCAGTTCACTGTAATCCCCGTCCTAAAAATTAAAGCATTTTAACCAGGTGGTATACAGGTGATATGCATACTCAATGTTCCTCGTGTAATCGGTATCATTTAAACTCAATGAACCAATCTACTATTTATGTTAGAAGTAAACTTTGAGCCCAAACCCGCTGAGAGTTTACCTTAATCCCTGTTTTAGGGATACATTGTAACTTTAATGTTTCCCTCTAAAACTAGAAACGAATTAATACACTTAAAATATTTTCTAAATATTATTCCTATTCTGAAGTGCATTCACTAAGCATAAATTCCTAATGGTTAAAATCATAACCATAATTTTTAAAGGGGTTAACCGGTAAGCCAGCGGAATGCCTTAGTCAGATGACCAAAAGCCCCGGTAGCGGGTAACCACATGACTAAGACCCACGTTAGGAAACACTTGCACTGTGTTCTGACAAACCTTACCTAACCTTTCACTAAGAGCGGCAGTGTATATAAGAGAGAACTGAATACGAGTGTCTCAGCATATATGCTCTTGGAGTTTAGGTCAAACTTGGTGTTGGGCAGCAAAGTTTTCTTGACTGGTGGTGTACAGGTGACATGCAGCCTTAATGAATCTGGTGTAGTCGATAAGCTTTAAACCTAATAATTATACCTGTCAACCAATTAGTTATTTCGTTTTCCAAATCAATTTGAGAGAGAGTGAGAATGAAAGAGAGAGAGAGAGAGAGAGAGAGAGAGAGAGAGAGAGAGAGAGAGAGAGAGACGTATACATAATATGTAATTCATAATTTGGCTTTTGTTTTGTTCCTAAAGGAATCCTTGTAATGGCGTCACTGAAAGGGTAAGGGGAGATAACTGAGGGAAGGGTGGGATGGGTAGGTAGAGGGGATGAAGGGAGGCTGGGAAGGGTAAGGAAAAAATTGAAGGGAGGATTGGAAGGGTAGGGAGAAGCGTGAGGCTGGTGGGTAAGGCAGGTGTAGTGGTTAAACTAAGGGAAGGGTAGGGGAAGGGGATTTGGGAGGATGGGAAGCATAGGTGAAGGGTAGGGGGAAGATGAGATGAGGATAGGAAAGACAGTGAGAGAGACGAGGAAAGAATGGGAAAGGTAGGTGAAAGAGTGAGGGGAGGTTGTGAAAGGTAGTGGGGAGAAGAAAGGGGAATGTTAAGGGTAGTGGGGAGAAGAAAGGGAATGTTAAGGGTAGTGGGAGGGGGAAGAGAGGGTAGGAAAGATAATGGGAGGGGAGGGGAGAATGTTATGGGTAGTGGAAGGAGTGAAGGGAGGATGGGAAAGATAGTGGGAAGGATAATGGGAAGACGGGAAGGGTATGAATAGGAATAAAGGGAGGATATGAAGGGTAGGGAGAAAGGTGAAGGGAGGATGGGAATGGTGGGTAGTCATCACAACAAGCATTTCTGAGGCTTCCTCTTGATGTGAGAGAATAGTGAAGGGTGGGGTGGAGGGGAAGGATTGTGAAGAGCCGCTCCCCTGCAGCATTCTCTCTCTCTCTCTCTCATTCGCTCTCTTTCTCTCATTCGCTCGCTCTCTCTTTTTCTCTCATTCGCTCTTTGTCTCATTCGCTATCTCTTTCTCTCTCTCTCTTTTTCTATTTCTCAAGTAATTTTTAGCCTGGCTGCAGTAACGAGATATGCTACAATTCACGGCTGGTATCAGTCAATAGTAATCAGTGAGGAATTAATGAACAGCTGAAACCTTGTGACTGTACTCTGTTCACCATAGAGTACATGTGTTGACTGTTCGTACCACAACTCAAACACAAACTAATGCATATGTGAACAGAAAAGAGAAAAAAAGGTAATAATTAATGAGTACTCTCTCAACTGCTGCTGTGTATGCACACTCTGAAGGAACCAAGTTAGGCAACCAGTGTAATGTGAGCCAGCTGTCGGCTTGAGAGTGTCTGCCTGGATAACACGTTCCATAAGCTGGTTAACCGAGGCCATCCAGCCCTGAGAGGTCGGACTGCCTCAGCTCTTAACAGTTGAACAGGTCAGCTTGAGTCGTATATAAGACTGCTATATGGCTCTGCGTCTACTGTGTTTACAGTTGGCCAGGGTGACTTGCTGGATCGTGGATTTTGTATTGCCTGTATCGAATCACCCCCCTCACCATCACCACCACCACCACTATCACCCCCACCATCATCACCACCACCCCACCATCACCACCATCCCCATCACCACGACCCCAACCACCATCACCACTCTCATTACAACCATTGTCACCACCACCACTAACACACCTACCACCACCAGCACTACAACTATTGCCACCACCAGCATCACCCACACCATCAACTTGTTAACATCACCATTACCACCACTACCACTACGACCATTGTCACCATCACCATAACCTCTATTGCCTTCACTATCACCACCATCACTGCTATTGTCATCACTGCCACCACCACTACTACCAATCTTACCCCCATAATACCCCCACCACCACCTCTTCCTCCTCCTCCTTCACCATCAAAGAAACTTATACATGAAACAGGAGAAAGTCAATCTAAGTCGGTATTAAAGAGATGTGTGGGTGCCTCGTGGAGCCATAGGTCACTTCCATCGTAGGGTCATAGGTCACCCCTCGTGGAGCCATGGGTCACCCCTCGTGGAGCCATGGGTCACCCTTCGTGGAGCCATGGGACACCCTATCGTAGAACCATGGGTCACCACCTAGTGGTGCTATGGGTCACCCCCTAGTGGGGTTATGGGTCAAGTCCTCGTAGGACCATGGGTCACCCCCTCATAGGACCATGGGTCACCCCCTCATGAGGCCATGGGTCACCCCCTCCCTCCCCCCCCACAAAGACAGAATTCCCTTAATGATTTCCAATAGCTTCTACCATCGTGGCTTACTAACCCCGATACCGCGAAGTCTCCAGCTTCCTCGAAATATCTCGATACGTGCGATGTTCCCCGACACCGCGAAATGCATTCGATGGAAAAGACCTTTCAACACCGCGATCTCCTGGTTGCGCGAAGCCTTCCCGTACCGCGAAGTTATACTGAACCTCGAAGTTACCCAGCACCGCGAAGTGACTCGACACACGAACTTTCTCGAGTTCGGCAGTGTCTTGACTTTTTCCGAATTTATCGGATATTATGAGGTTTAATCCGGGTAATACGAAATGTTGTCTGTTAGTAGCCTCATACGACTTTTATTATATTTATTATTATTATTATTATTAAGTTTTAATTTTGCTATTCATAAAGCAATTATTATTTATCAATAACTTCTCTGATAGTTTATCATATTTATCCTCTGAGTCAAGATTCATTGTAGTTCTTAAGTTATAGAATTCTGGTGGAGGTTTCAACATGTTTTAAAGTTCTGGTGGAGGTTTCGACATGTTTTAAAAGTTCTGGTTGTGGGTTTCAACATGGTTTAGAGTTCTGGTGGTGGTTTCAACATGGTTTAGAGTTCTGGTGGTGGTTTCAACATGGTTTAGAGTTCTGGTGGTGGTTTCAACATGGTTTAGAGTTCTGGTGGTGGTTTCAACATGGTTTAGAGTTCTGGTGGTGGTTTCAACATGGTTTAGAGTTCTGGTGGTGGTTTCAACATGGTTTAGAGTTCTGGTGGTGGTTTCAACATGGTTTAGAGTTCTGGTGGTGGTTTCAACATGGTTTAGAGTTCTGGTGGTGGTTTCAACATGGTTTAGAGTTCTGGTGGTGATTTCAACATGGTTAAGAGTTCTGGTGGTGGTTTCAACATGGTTTAGAGCTCTGGTGGTGGTTTCAACATGGTTTAGAGTTCTGGTGATGGTTTCAACATGGTTTAGAGTTCTGGTGGTGGTTTCAACATGGTTTATAACTTAAAATTTTCAGACAGTGGCAGATATATCAATTCTCTCCTTCCTTTATCTCTCTTTTTCTTCTTTTCCATCTCTTTCTGTTTAAATATGCCTTGAAATCTTATTTTTCTGCTATCTCTCTCTCACTCTCTTGTCTGATTATATAAATATATGTCATACCGAATAGGTAAAATTGGTCAATTAGCAAGAACTCATTTAAAATTGAGTCCTTTCTAAAATATTCTCTTATACTTTTAAAGATATTTTTTTTTCATTAATGTTAATATAAAAATTAATAATTTTGTACCAAAATAACCTTAGAGAACTTACCTAACCTTATTATAACACGCGCAATTTAATATAGTCTAATCCTACTAAATATATTTTAGATAAGTTTACAATAATTTAATAAACAAACACAATGAAATATATTTTTTATCATTAGGTTCAGAATGATTTTTGCGAAAGTGTTGCATACAAAAATTTTCGCTTGCCTTATTCGGCAAGAAGAGCGATGCTATTTAAGCCAAAATAGCAAGTTTTAATTATTCGGCATGGCATATACAGTGGTCCCCCGCCTAACGAGCAAAATTCATTCCAGAAGCCTGCTCAAGTGCCATTACCGAACGAATTTACTTATTTAAGAAATAATGTCACATAGGTTAGTCTATTTCAGACCCCCAAAAATACACTTCCACAAGCACTTACAATATTATACTTACATATTTGTACGATTTCCGGGGTGCTCGTTAGGCGGGGATTACTGTATATATTTTTTTTTTTTTTTTATTAACACATCGGCCGATTCCCACCAAGGCAGGGTGGCCCGAAAAAGAAAAACTTTCATCATCATTCACTCCATCACTGTCTTGCCAGAAGGGTGCTTTACACTACAGTTATAAAACTGCAACATTTACACCCCTCCTTCAGAGTGCCGGCACTGTACTTCCCATCTCCAGAACTCAAGTCCGGCCTGCCGGTTTCCCTGAATCCCTTCATAAATGTTACTTTGCTCACACTCCAACAGCACGTCAAGTATTAAAAACCATATGCCTCCATTCACTCCTATCAAATACGCTCACACATGCTTGCTGGAAATCCAAGCCCCTCGCACACAAAACTTCCTTTACCCCCCGGTTTACGTACAGCTCCAAACTCAAACAATTATGCAAGTGTATTTTTGGGGGTCTAAAAGGACTAATCTAATTTACATTATTCCTTATGGGAACAAATTCGTTTGGTAACGGTACTTGAACAGCATTCTGAAACGAATTAATAACGTAAACCGGGGCTCCACTGTATATATATATTTACTATAAATTTGAAATTTCTCGACATATAAAAAAAACTATGAGATTGGTATTAAGTGTTATTTCAGAGCAAATTCAATTTTTTTAAGTGAAAACACAAAAGAATCAGTAAGTTCTTGTGGTTTTTGCACTTACCAGAATGTGGAAGAATGTTATACTCAATAATAATAATAATAATAATAATTATTATTATTATTATTATTATTATTATTATTATTATTATTATTATATATTGGTGGGGAAACTCTCAAGCCACAAGGATAATAAAGGGCCTTTGGTTCAGAAGAGCTTAGGAAGGGCTGGTGGGGAGATGAAGGGGGTAGCTTGGGGAGGTGAGGTCGTGTGAACTTGATGTCTTACGACTTTGATATCGCAAATCTTTTGAACCTGCTCTCACAAACCATGCCTTGCCCTGCCAAAATCTCCAATGCATGTTCTAATCGCTGACCAAGCGATATCACTTCGCCAGTGGCGTTACAACCTCGAGGGATATCAATTCTGCCTGTCAGATATCGCTGGGATGCTGTTAATATCTCACTCGCACGCTCTTGCTATCGCTGACTGCAGTTATACCGTTACTAAGTCTCTGTTGCAGTTAAGATATCAAATATCCATCTCTTGTCATCTTCTGCTATCTATCTCTTGTCATTTATTGATTTGTGATATCGCTTCTTTGGGCAGCTATTTCTTCTCGTTGGATATCGCGGTTGTAGCAAATTTAAAGCCCTTCCTTAAGTCGCTGGTTTGAAAGACGGCTCAGCTGTGTCTGTAACACTGTATCACTATTACTGCCGCTGTCACTGTCACTGTCTCTGTGTCACTGTCTTATGACAGCGTCTTTGCCCATCTGGTATCTCGCTCCTTATTTATTTTTTGCATGATATCGCCGCTACGTCGTTCCCATCTACGCTATCCATCGTATCGTCGGTGTTCCACGAAATATTTCATTCGGTAATCATATCGATAACCTGCTCGCGATATACGCACTCAAACTGATGTCGAGAGAGATATCAAAATTAAGATAAGATATTAATATTATTCCTCCGAATTGCTCAGGAAAATACGTGAAGTTTTGTACTTCGTATTACGATCTCGACAACGTCGGTTACCTAGCAGTTAACCGGTTATCTAGTAGGTAGTCCGGTTGCCTAGTGGATACCAGGTAATCCGGTTGCCTAGCAAGTAATCCGGTTACCTAGCAGGTAATTCGGTTACTCGGAGGTAATCCGGATACCTAGCAGATATTACAAAATCAGCAGGTAATCCGGTTACCAAGGAGGTAATCCAAATACCCAGCAGGTAATATGGATACCCAGCAGGTAATACGGATACCCAGCAGATAATCCGGATATCTAGCAGGTAATCTAGTTACCTATCAGGTAATCTGGTTATCTAGCACGTAATTCGGTTACCTAGCAGATATTCCGGTTTTCTGGCAGGTAATGCTGTTACCCAGCAGGTAATCCAGATACTCAGCAAGTAATGCGGATACCCAGCAGGTAATCCGGTTACCTAGCAAGTAATGCGGATACCTAGCAGGTAATCCGGTTACGTAGCAGGTAATTCGGTTACCTAGCAGGTAATCCAGTTACCTAGTTACCAGTTACCGCATTAACTGGCAGGTAATACGAATACTCAGCAGGTAATACGGATACCCAGCAGATAATACGGATACCCAGCAGGTAATACGGATACCCAGCAGGTAATACGGATACCCAGCAGGTAATACGCATACCCAGCAGGTAATACGCATACCCAGCAGTAATACATGTACCCAGTAGGTAATCCGGATACCCAGCAAATAATCCGGATACCTAGCAACTAATCCGGATACCTAGCAAGTAATCCGGATACCTAGCAAGTAATCCGGATACCTAGCAAGTAATCCGGATACCTAGCAAGTAATCCGGATACCTAGCAAGTAATCCGGATACCTAGCAAGTAATCCGGATACCTAGCAAGCCTTTTATTCCTTCAAACATTCCTTCATAAGAGTCCAGTAGCTCCTAATGGATGTAGTAATGAGTTTCGATGCTTCAGTTCCTTGGATCAAGAGCCCTTCATCAGCATGAAGGTAGTTTCATTCTGAAGAAAAAACAGTGATCTACAAAATCATCTTTCCTCGCCCCCCCCCCCACCAAAAAAAATGATTTCGTTATCAAAACAAGTGATTTCGTACTTAGCGGGGAAATTTCCTTATCAGACTGATTATTTTTCGTTACCAAATGTCGCTTTCTTTGTGATATGAAAGATTTTCGTTGCCAGATGGAGGATTTCTTTACCAACAAAGTGAATTCGTTATCCAATGGTTACTTTCGTTTGCCTAGCGAGAGACTTCTTTACCTAGCAGGTGATTTCATTACCAAATATCGACTTCGTTGCCCATTGAAGATTGCTAGATGGATGACTTCGTTACCAGTGAAGTCAATCGTTATTAAATTGGTGATTTTGTTGGCAAAACGGTCTTTTCGCTACCAGAAAGATCATTTCGGTCCCAAACTAACGATCTCAATATAGATTCCAAATGATCGATTTCGTTACCAATTAAATGATGCTACTAGATGGGTGATTTCGTTACCAAAATGATGATTTAGTTTTCGAACGGGTAATTTCATTAACAGACACGTTATTTCGTTGGGTAACCCCTGATTCTAATAAAAACGGGCGGTTTCGTCACCATAAAGGTGATTATATTACGAAACTGAAGATTTCGTTACCAGACAGACGAATGCGTTACCAAGGAGGTGATTTGGTTGTCAGGTAGGCAATTTCATCACAAAATAATTTCGTTACCAAACAGGTAATCGTAATATCTAAATGATGCTCTCGTTACTAAGTGCGAGACTATTACCAGGTGGATAATGTCATTGCCAGGCAGATGATTTCGTTGCCAAGTGCATGGCTTCTTCAGCAGTCATGTGTTTCCGTTATCAAAAATAGGTTTTCGTTACCAGATAGATGATTCCGTTGCCGAACATGTCATTTCAGTGACAAACAGGGGGGTTCGTTACTAGATATATAATGTTATTACTAGATAAATGATTTCGTTACCAAATAAGGGATTTCGTTATTAAGCAGGTAATTTCGTTATAACGCAGGTGATTTCCTTATCAAGCAGCCAATTTATTTATTAATAAAGTGATCTCGTTATTAAGCAGGATATTTAATTTACAGAGAGTTTCCTTATTAAGCAGGTAATATCGTTATTAAGCACGTGATTTCGTTAAGCAGGTGCTTTCGTTATTAAGCAGGTGATTTCGTTGTTAAACTTAAAACGCTGATAATTATTTTACAAAACATCTGATATATATTTTTCAAACAAATGATTTCGTTACCAAATTTATGATTTCGGTATTAAGCAGGTGAATTCGTTACCAAACGCGTAATTTCGCTAACTGACATGAGATTTTTTTAACAAACATTGGATTTTACTATCATATATGTGATTTCGTTAGAAAACGTTCAATTTTGTTACTAAACATCATATTTCGTTACTAAACATCATATTTCATTACTAAACATCATATTTCGTTTACAAAACATGTAATTCCTTTGCCAAATTTATTTCGTTACATAGCACGATATCTCGTTACCAAACATGAAATTTCGTTACCAAACATGACATTTCGTTTTCAAATATATAAAATCGTTATAAAAAAATATTACGCTCCAATTCTCAAAAGTCTTTTATTTGGTTGTATCAAACTATTTACACAGAATCAGTGTTTTGTTCACGTGCCTATTATACTTTTGTTTTTATTTGAATTAGAGCTTTTGTTTCGAAGAGCTCATGTTACGTTCAAACAATCCAGTGTCATGTTTAGACGAGATTATATTATGTTCTAAACAAGTGATTTCGTTTCCAAACAAGATTTTGCTCCCAAACAACTGATGTTATTGCCTCAACAGCTATTTGTGTGTCCAGACAACTGATTTGGTTTCCATACAGCTAATTTTGCTACAAGATAGCTGATTTTGCTACAAGATAGCTGATTTTGCTACAAGATAGCTGATTTTGCTACAAGATAGCTGATTTTGCTACAAGATAGCTGATTTTGCTACAAGATAGCTGATTTTGCTACAAGATAGCTGATTTTGCTACAAGATAGCTGATTTTGCTTCCAGACTTCTGACTTTCTTTCCGAACATCTGATTTCATTCAATCAGGTGCTTATCGGTTTCAAAAAAGCCAATTATTTTCAAAATAGCTCATAATATACGAACGATTTAGAGTAAATCTGTCGCTTTTGTTACATACGAATACACAAAAGTGATGCGACTGATTATTACAACAGTGTTGATCATTGTTGACTACGGTTATAGAGTTTAAAACAACCAGCTCACATGCGTATATTATTATTTACACTTTGTGTTCACTAACCAAGCTCTATAAATTTATATTAATTGCAAATGTTCGTTCACTGGGAATTTCCTACACAGAATTTTTTTGTAAAAGCACAACGAAATGCATGAAAATGAGAATTAACAAGTTCAGCAGTGATTGCCCTATATACTCTCCACGGTATTACCATGCGTATCAATACTGTCGACAGTATTACCAAGCTATATATATATATATGTACATATATGTGAGTGTGTGTGTGTGTGTATCGTGAGGAATACGTAAAACTGGTCAATTAGCAAGAACTCATTTAAAATTAAGTCCTTTCCAAAATTTTATCTTATACGTTTAAAGATATATTTTTTTATTTATGTTAATGTAAAAATTAATATTTTTTTTTTTTACCAAAAGAACCTTAGAAAAATAACCAAACCTTATTATAATAACCGAAATTTAATTTAGCCTAATCCAACAAAATATATTTTAGATAAATTTACAATGATTTAATAATAAACAAACACAATGAAATATATTTGTTTCGTTAGGTTCAGAACGATTTTTGCGAAATTATTGAATACACAAATTTTAGCTTGCCTTATTCAGCAAGAAGAGCGTTGCTATTTAAGCCAAAATCGCAAGTTTTACCTATTCGGCACTATATATATATATATATATATATATATATATATATATATATATATATATATATATATATTTTATTAACACATCGGCCGATTCCCACCAAGGCAGGGTGGCCCAAAAAGAAAAACTTTCATCATCATTCACTCCATCACTGTCTTGCCAGAGGGGTGCTTTACACTACAGTTGTAAAACTGCAACATTAACACCCCTCCTTCAGAGTGCAGACACTGTACTTCCCATCTCCAGGACTCAAGTCCGGCCTGTCGGTTTCCCTGAATCCCTTCATAAATGTTACCTTGCTCACACTCCAACAGCACGTCAAGTATTAAAACCATTTGTCTCCATTCACTCCTATCAAATACGCTCACACATGCTTGCTGAAAGTCCAAGCCCCTCGCACACAAAATCTTCTTTACCCCCTCCTTCCAACCTTTCCTAGGCCGACCCCTACCCCGCCTTCCCTTCTCTACAGATTTATACACTCTCGAAGTCATTCTGTTTTGTTCCATTCTCTCTACATGTCCGAACCACCTCAACAACCCCTCCTCAGCCCTCTGGAATATACATATATATATATATATATATATATATATATATATATATATATATATATATATATATATATATATATATATATATAGAGAATATAGCCTCAGCAATGCTTCAGAGTGTGTCAGGGAAGGATAGAGCCCGCCTCCTTGCAGTGAGAGCTCTCATGCAGGGGACTTTCTTTTGGCTGTTACCAACTCCAGCCTTGGCACACGCCTCGACCCACAGACCATCCGCATTGGTGTTGCCCTTCGACTTGCCGCCCCTATTCTCGCCGAACACAGGTGTATTTGTGGCAGTGAAGCAGCAGACCGATTCGGGTACCATGGTCTTGTGTGTCGTAAATCCGAGGAAAGATTGCAAGATATGAAGAGGTTAATAACCTTATCAAGAGGAGCCTCACAACAGCCGGATGCCCAGCAGTAAGGGAACCACCCCAATATGCAGATCTGATGGCAGCCAAAAGCGTCCAGATGGTATCACCCTTCAAGCCTGGACAGACGGCAAGCAGGTGGTGTGGGACTACACATGTGCATCTACCTTGGCTGATACCTATCTCCAATACACCAGGGAGGAAGGAGGGGCAGCTGCCACCTTCAGGGAGTCCCAGAAGTCGAGAAAATATGGAGAACTTGCCCATCATTATATGTTTGTTCCCATAGGCTCAGAGACCCTTGGCTCATGGGGAAAGAGTGCATCTAAGTTCCTCAAGGAGCTGGGCAAAAGACTCAACAGGGTAACTAGGGATCCCAGGGCAGCTAGTTTTCTGTTCCAGCGACTCAGCGCTGCTGTTCAGAGGGTAATGCATGCTGTATTCTGGGCACGCGCCCCAGCTCGGAAGAGCTGGATGAGATTTTCTCATTATAATCAGTGACAAACATGTAACAATATGTACTAGACATGTATCTCTCACCTCGTGTACTGTATATGCCATCTTTATATCAACAATGTATCTCTCAAATCTTTGTACCATATTATGTAATAAAATATACCTATTGGTAAAAAAATGATGGGTGGTAGGAGAAGTGGAATATTCAAATGGCATCAGGAAGAAATCCAAATATTCTTCCTTGAAGCCTTTTTATCCACTTCTCCGAGGCTATGGGTCCCACAGTTTGTACCAGAGGTGGACCCCATCCTATATATATATATATTTTATTATTATTTTTTTATTAACACATTGGCCGATTCCCACCAAGGCAGGGTGGCCCGAAAAGAAAAACTTTCATCATCATTCACTCCATCACTGTCTTGCCAGAAGGGTGCTTTACACTACAGTTATAAAACTGCAACATTAACACCCCTCCTTCAGAGTGCCGGCACTGTACTTCCCATCTCCAGAACTCAAGTCCGGCCTGCGTTTCCTGAATCCCTTCATAAATGTTACTTGCTCACACTCCAACAGCACGTCAAGTATTAAAACCATATGCCTCCATTCACTCCTATCAAATACGCTCACATGCTTGCTGGAAGTCCAAGCCCTCGCACAAAACTTCCTTACCCTCCCTCCAACCTTTCCTAGGCCGACCCCTACCCCGCCTTCCCTCCACTACAGATTTATACATTTCGAAGTCACTCTGTCTCGTTCCATTCTCTCTACATGTCCAAACCACCTCAACAACCCCTCCTCAGCTCTTGGACAATCGTTTTGGTAATCCCGCACCTCCTCTAATTTCCAAACTCCGAATTCTCTGCATTATATTCACACACATTGACCTCAGACATGACATCTCCACTGCCTCCAGCCTTCCTCTCGTTGCAACATTATATATATATATATATATATATATATATATATATATATATATATATATATATATATATATATATATATATATATATATATATATATATATATATATATATATAATCGCAGTATTGCCGAATAGTTCTCTGGTATTCACACTTTTGACAAGTGAACAAGTACATTTTATTCAATACTGTCATGTGTACTCTGATCCGCGTTTTGTTGAGTGTTTAAATGTAACTGGATGTGCAAAAAGCCTAGAGTTATGGGAGTTGTGTTTGTTGAAATCTCTTCGGTGGCCAGCCTACTTTACGTTATTGATTCAGTACGTTATCTTGGAAGACATTGTTTGGTTCAGAACGTTACCTTGGAAGAAATTGTTGGTTCAGTACATTACCCTGGAAGACATTGGTTCAGAATGTAGCATTGGAAGACATTGTTTAATTCAGTACGTTACCTTAGAATACATTATTGCTTCTCTTAAAGCTGAGTTGCATGGCATGATTTGATCCTGATGCATTTATTTTTATTTAGAAAATTGCATATATATTGCTAACTAAAAATTCCTAAAATGCATCCTACATTATTGGACTATACTTTTTTTATGCGTTTATATATTTTTTAGCTCACACATTTTCATTTATGCATTTTTGGTTAAATTTCCTGCACAGTTATCTCGCGTTTAATATTTTCATATTATAACCACACACACACACACACACACACACACACACACACACACACACATATATATTATATATATATATATATATATATATATATATATATATATATATATATATATATATATATATATATCTCACTAAAACTAATAAACTCTACCGACCACACAAGTGTGATTGAGACACTGGGAGCATTAGAGGCGAACCCCTTCTCTTAAAGACACTTGCTTACACTTACTTTACCACTTAAACACTTGACCATGATACCACACCAAGCATTTAGACTTTACCAAAGGGAAAAGAGTAGTCCGTCTGTGAAAGGTCCCATAGTTGTTTATAAACGAACCACCTTATGCACTGTAACCAGGCAATCATAGTCTTCCATTTGAGAAAAGAATTGCTGATAAGGTGACGGAAGAGAGGGAGGTGCTGGGAGATTCGGTGTAGAGGAGCATCGAGCTGATCTAAGAGTGTAGCTAGGCTTGCCGAAGTCACCTAGGAATATTCTTCCAAGCACTGGTGTTAATCTAGATGTATTTAAGTCTCTCAGTAAGTTTTTTCCACAAATTCTGAAGAACTTTTATTCCCCTCAATAATATTATTGTATCTTTTCTGCCAGTTCCTGTAATTATGTGTAGAATTTCTGAGTGTTGCAATTATTTATGCATGGTGTCCTGTAAGTCTGGAAGTAAAGGAAAAAAGGAAGAAAACAGAGTTGCTATAATACAAGCTATCATTCAGAGAACGAGGAACGTGTTCTTACTGATACACGAACGCAGACGAGATATCCAGTCAACAATTACACGGTATTAGGAGTGATGGTAATGCGCTCCCTCCAATGTGCAACACTGAATTTTCTCCTCGCAGATCGACGCCTTCCAGCGATCCCAGAGTGAAACATCCAACGGACTGAGTTCGAGGCATCTCGCCGGCCTCGAACTCCCTAAAAAAGATTAATCTGTAACTACGTATTGACTAAATACACTTACGTGGGTTTAGCCAGTGTTGACAAAAAGATCGAGTGGCACTAATTGGTAGTTCACTTAAGTGAATATCTTCAGTATTAGCTTAGTTATCTGATTCTAAATGACTGCTGATGACCGCAGTCTCTCAAACTTATACCGGAGCTCGAACGCATGCATGCATGCATGCGTGCAGTGAGTAAATCATTTGAAATATAGTTTATTGATTTGTACCCTGATGGTCCAGTGGATTCAGTGCTTGTTGTCATATATGTACCCTAATGATCCAGTGGATTCAGCGTCTGCCTGCTGTGTCATATATGTACCCTGATGGTCCAGTGGATTCAGTGCTTGTTGTGTCATGTACCCTGATGGTCCAGTGGATTCAGTGCCTGTTGTCATATATGTACCTTGATGATCTAGTGGATTCAGTGTCTGTCTGTTGTGTCACATATGTACATTGATGTTCCAGTGGATTCCCTGTCTGCCTGCTGTGTGATATATGTACCTTAATAGTCCAGTGGATACGGTTTCTGCCTGCTGTGTCATGTACCATGATTGTCCAGTGGATAGTGTCTGCCTGCTGTGTCATATACTGTGGTAGTCCAGTGAATACAGCGTTTGGTTTGTATATCTATGCTTGTACCGTGGTGGTCCAGCGTCTTCTTGATGTATTATATATATATATATATATATATATATATATATATATATATATATATATATATATATATATATATATATATATATATATTTATATATATACCGTAGTGGTCCAGCGTCTACCTGATAAATTTGACAAGCGTTTCACTCGTTGAATTTGATAAATTAAACACATATTAAAATTAAATCCTGTGAGAATTGTCTGAGTAGAAGCAAGTGATACGTAACCCTCCAGTCAACAGTCGTTTATTGAAGTAGTAACCCCTCCCCCTCCAGCTAACAGTCATTTACTGGAATAGTGACTCTTCAGTCAACAGTCATTTAGTGGAATAGTGATCCTCCTGGAGCACTGACCCTTCGTTCACTGTGGTACTGACCCTTTACTCATTAGTCATTTAATTGAACAGTGACCCTCCGGTTAACAGTCATTTAGTGGACCAATTAACCTAGTTAACATTAAAGATGAACAGTCGTAAAACCCAGTTAAGAGCAAGGCAGAGGAAAAGTAACTCCTGTCAAACAGTCAGGAGGAAGAGCAGTATCCGGGTTAGTAGTTATGTATAAGAATAAGAAGTAAAATTTTTTATTCCAGTTAATAGTCACGATGTGGACTAGTAACACCAGTCAACAGTCAAGGAGTTGACCGTTAACCCCAGTTAACAGTGGTGGAGATGACCAATCAGTTAGCAGTTATGGAAATGACCAGTAACCCCAGTAAACAGTAGATAAGATGACTTGTAACCACAGTCCACAATTATGTAGAGGTCCGGTGACTGCAGTTAACAACGCAGTGGATCAGCAACCCCAGTCAACAGAGGACCAGTGAGTGACCTGGTTGCCAGGAGAGTGACCTTTGCACTGTGACCTGCGGTGATGCGGCCAACACACAGATCAATATATAAGTCTCTGATGTTCTCGTTACATATAATGTAGGTTTCCTTACTGTCTTACACACATCTCTCATTGCTCAATCTCACGGCTAAATATAGAACAAGAATGCTCCAAAAATGTATATTATGTAATATATAACACAGTATATAATATCCTAAATCATGCTTGTAGTAAACGTGATTTTAAACAAATTTTGTAATGTAAATTGGTGTTTTACAGATTTTATTTTTTAATTTTGTTTTGAAATAGGAACTGACTCTTTTGTAGCAAAATTTTTTTTTGCTGTTCTTTATAATCTCAAATGATTACTTTCAACACAAATTTCAAAATGTTTTGAAAAATGATTCGAGAATAAGTTTCAAAGAAAATTGTGATTTTGTTTTCAAACCGGAATTCTGGTGTAGCTAAAAAAAAAATTAAAAAGTATTTTTTTTTTAAATATTATGCATACATATCTAGGAGGAGCGCTAAACCCGTCGGGGTTATACGGCGTTTAGGGATTGAGAGAAACCTTTGCTTTATACCTCAGATGAGTTTCGAGAGTATTGCTACTCGCAGTGGCCCGGCCCTTGGTCAAGTTGCTCCGGTGCTTGCCTGATCATCCAGGCTGTTGCTTCAAAGGAAGGGGAGAATAGCTCCATTGCGCTGGATCAAGAGCCCTACTCCGGCATCAGGGTACCTATCTTCAAGGCAGTAATTTATATAATCGTTTAACTCTTTTAAACGGGAATTTGAGTATTTAAATCTACGTTCTCGTATGTATATATATATATATATATATATATATATATATATATATATATATATATATATATATATATATATATATGTGTGTGTGTGTGTGTGTGTGTCGTCCCGAATAGGTAAAACTTGCTATTTTGGCTTAAATAGCAACGCTCTTCTTGCCGAATAAGGCGAGAAAATTTGTGTATGCACTAACTTCGCAAAAATCATTCTGAAAATAATATATTTCATTGTGTTTGTTTATTATAAAATTATTGTAAACTTATCTAAAATATATTTAGTTGGGTTTGGCTAAATTAAAATGAGCTTGTTAAAATAAGGTTAGGTAAGTTTTCTAAGGTTCTTTCGGTACAAAATTATTAATTTTTACATTAAAATAAATGAAAAAATATATATCTTCAAACGTATAAGAGAAAATTTTAGAAAGGACTTAATTTTAGATGAGTTCTTGCTAATTGACCAATTTTACCTAATCGGCACGACATAAATATGTATATAATATATATATATATATATATATATATATATATATATATATATATATATATATATATATATATATATATATATATATATATATATATTTCAAACTGCGGCAGGCCAGGGCTCGACCCACAACACATTGTCCCGCCTCAAGAGACAACACAAAATACGTGTCACCATATCCATTCTGCCACAGATCCTACGAACAACACGAGACTAGCGAACTAGCCTTGTTTAATGTTGCGAGGACACTCGTGGCTAGTTCGCTAGTCTCATGTTGTTGGTAGGATCTGTGGCGAAATGGATATGGTGACACGTACGTTGTGTTGTCTCTTGAGGCGGGACAATGTGTCGTGGGGTCGAGCCCTGGCCTGCCGCAGTTTGGTAAATATATATATATATATTATATTTAAAGAGAAGAATCTAATTTATTTAAAACGGGAATCCTGACTTGCAAATGTTATTCAGGTTCTTTTTGGAACACAAACAATCTGTATGCGATCATTGGATTCCAGCCTTCACCGTTCCTTGTGATTAATAACCCATACGAGTTTAGCGCCTCGTGAAAAACAAATAAAAATAACCTGTATATAAAGACACAAATCCTCAGGTAGTTCAATAAGAATATTAATAATAATAATTATTATTATTATTATTATTATTATTATTATTATTATTCATAAAGCACTAAATCGAAAAGAGTCCATTTTTCATAAGGAGAATGAGACGTAATTAGGCTCGATCCGAGGAAAGGGAGTGTTGTTGTAAATGATAATAGCTACTGAAACAAGGATAATAGTAATATCCTGACCTACAGTGATATAATTATTATTGCTAATAATTGCATATTCTGCACTAGAAATAATTATTTACTCTATAACAATAGCCAGTACTGTTAATAAAGATGATAACAATTTCTATGATGATAATGATGGATTACAATGATTTATATAATGATTGCTACACAGTGATAATTGCCAGTTCTTTGATGATGATAATAATGATTGCAATGTCTAAAATTTAAACATTGGTCTATATTAACAATAATAATAATAATAATAAAGTTTTATATTGATAACTTGGTCTATGACGATGATGATAATGTTGCTTAATAATGATAATTAGCGGCCCTGAAATATAAAATTCGCAATGAAAGCGAGGCAGGTTCGAGTGGGTGGGCGAGTAGGTAGAAAGCAGGTGGGCGGATACGATTCACCACCCGTTCGTTAACGTCCACTATTTTTTTTTGTATTATTTTTTTTTTTCAGTTTCGTTAGGTTGAGGTCAGGAAGCTGGCGAAAAGGTCAGTTTTTTTTAATATGTATTTTGTTGTTAACTTGGTGTAAATCAGGGCCGAGGCGCCGTAATTCTTGCAGAAATGAACGGTGGGAAGGGGGAGAGGAGAAAAAAAAAGAGCGGTGGGAATGGGGAGAAGACATAGAAAATGAGCTGCGGAGAGAAAGGGGGATAGAAAATGAACGGTGAAAAGGGGAAGAGGTAAAAGAAAATGAGCGGGGGAAAGAGAAAGAGGAGACAGAATCAACGGTGGAAACGAAAACAAAATAAACACTTCAAAAAAAGAAATATTGAAAAGGGGTAATAAGTCTTTGGTTTGTATCTCTCAAACGTTTAACATCTTCGTATTTTACGTTTTATGTTAATCACCTTCTTGTACCATCAATGTATCCCGTAAATTAGTGTACCATTTTGCACAATAAAGTATATATACATAATTACGGATGAACTATGGGGTGGTAGAACAAGCAGAGTATTCGAACAAACCTTGAGGAGAAATCTCAGTATTATTCTTACAAGTCTTTTTTATCTACTTCTCCGAGGCTACTAATTCCCACACCTGCAACTAGAGGAGAACCATATATATATATATATATATATATATATATATATATATATATATATATATATATATATATATATATATATATATATATATATATACATACAAAACAACCACTTGAAGGAGTTGAATGATAGCTCTAGGCCTTTGGTGTTGCAGCCAACAATTTTCAAGAGCTTGCAATGTTGTAAGCGAATAGAAAAGTGTTGGCTGCAACCGAACCTAGAGCTATCATTCAAGTCCCCTGTGTTGTTGTTTTATACGATTTGCCGTTTCTCCGCGATTATTGCAGTATATATATATATATATATATATATATATATATATATATATATATATATATATAAAATCTCAGAAACGAACTGTGAAATAAGAAAAGTATCGAAAATGGACTGTTAGGAAGAGGAGTAAATATACAGAACGAACTGTGCACAGAGAAGAAATACAGAAAAGTGTATCGCTGGGTAGCAAAGAAAATAGAGTACAGGTATACGAGGTTGAAGTTTGAAGGGGAGGTGAAGTGCAGACGATGAAAGGTAGAGAAAGCTCAGGTCTTTGGAGGGAGGAGAGGAGGAAAGATCAGAGAGAGTAGTATAGACGGAGTAGAAGTAGCTGCAAGGAAGGAAAATTGGCCTCCAGTGGACTGAAGGAGCTTGGGGTATTTCAAAGGGGACCTAAGCGTGGTGACGAAGATGATGGGTGTGATAGGAGGAAGAAGAGAAAGCAATAGGGGAGAAGAAATGGGAGCGAAGAAGATGTACGGTTTGCACACAGAGGAACTTTGAGACGTGTCACCTATGGAACAGGCTTCTTCCATCAGTACACAGTTATAAACAAGCATATTTATGCAAACGTAGTCAAGCGTACGGTCGGGCCTTTGAGGTCACTGTGTGAGTGCAACGCAAGATAGAGGCACTGAAGGACGTCTATAGTCTTATTGATGATTAATTTATGGAAGAGATGCTGGTCTGTAGATTTGGCTAAAGTGAAAGATCCTTGAATGTGTTGGACTGTATTTTGTGTACAGATGAGAGCATCTGCGTCGTGTTTTATCCCTTTCCTTCATGACCAGCTGGACGTCTTTCTAGAATATCAGGAGTGCGGACTTGTCCCTCTAAATAACGCAGGTGTTATTCATGCGAGTCCTGCAGGCACGTTGGTGTTCTTGCAACTTGATCTGGAGGCTACGAGGGGTCTTCCGCACGTTCTTCTGGTCATAGTATGGTGTATAGCATGGTGAATAGTATGATATATGGTATGATATCAGGACGGTTGTCTTTAAGCCTGGTCAAATCTTTGATGGTGCTAGATGGTGATCCGAAGGTGTGATCCGAAGGGAGGATGAATCTTCTGTCTACTTAGTTCTCTGGCATCGGTTAGGTGAAGATTTTGTGTGCCCAGTTCCAGAAGACATCTTTCAGAACGTTGCACCCTTCCCCAGATATTCTGGACAGCAGACACTGTAGGCACGTAAAGTCAAGCCTGTGATTCTCTCTCGCTTGTTTTCCTTTTGGTCCTGGTGTGTGTAGCTGTGTATCATATTCCTGTTGGTTGGATGATTGGTGGTTGGTTGGTTGGGTGGTTGGTTGGATGGTTGGTTGGATGGTTGGTTGGATGGTTGGTTGGATGGTTGGTTGGATGGTTGGTTGGGTGGTTGGTTGGATGGTTGGTTGGATGGTTGGTTGGTTGGTAACTGTCTTGTTTAAAGAAAAGAACATCGAGGAAAGGATGGCTATCATTAACGTATGAATTTAACAAAAAAAAAAAAAGACAACAGCAACAGTAAAAAGACAACAACAGCAACAACAATTACAACAGCAGAGAGCAATAATAAAGATAATTATAATTATAAGAAAAGAAGAAATAGAAGATGAAAAATAAAGCATAATGCCAGACATGAAACTAATCATTGGTATATTATTATTATTATTATAGAGAAGCGCAAAACTCGTAAGAACCATAGAGGGTCTATGGAATGAGAGGGAAATCAGGTTTAATCCAAGGAAATGGAGGTGTAACTCCAATTCCTTGGATTAAGATCCCTTCACCGGCATCAAAGTACCACCTTTCGCTTAAGATATCGATGTTTGTAAATTGGTAACACAGATACACCATACACCTCATACACATACCCATATACATACCATTTCACCCCAAACACTTCATACAAACTATACACCCCATATATACCATTCATCCCTTACACACCATACACCTCATACATCCCATACACATAAATACCATACACACTAGATGGATAATATGACTTACGTCGTTACCCTAAGTTTCTTACGACAACCAATTGGAGAGAGAGAGAGAGAGAGAGAGAGAGAGAGAGAGAGAGAGAGAAAGAAAGAATGGGATTAGACAGGTAAAATTGAGATATAGAGGAAATAAATATAAAGAGACAACTTTATCTTGGCCACCTTGAGAATATAGATTGACGTCTTGACATGCACAGAATGACCTTCATTACATATTCTTGGGCCGAACTTGAGTTTCTTGGTCCATTTTCGAGTCGAATCTTCAGAATCTTCCATTATTGGGAAGAAAACGGGTAAAAAACGGGAATCCTCTTCTGTTCAGTCAGTTAATTTGTTTTTTGGCTGGGATTTAAATTTGGCGGGTTACATTCAACTCTTTTTTTTTTTTTTTTTTTTATTCTTTCAAATTATTTAAAATGACCTACAGACTTTTTGTCTGGTTGGTTGTTTGTTAAATTTAGTTTCAAGCCTATCGACTAAGCGAGGGTCATTAAGGTTGCATTGAAACCTTTTCTCCACCGGACTAGAATAGTGGAAAGTGAAGACTCACAGAAGAGTTGACCTCAGCAACTTCAAGTGGAAAGTGAAGACTCACAGAAGAGTTGACCTCAGCAACTTCAAGTGGAAAGTGAAGAGATTTCAAAGTGAGAACAAAGAGATAAGCAGGTAGAGGCACAGTTACGTCCCTACACTAACTTTCGAACCAAAAAGGAAAGACGGAATCCTAACTATGGAACTAACTAGTGAACAATTCTGTCAGTAGCACTATGAATCAGAGGAGGAGGAGGTTGCAACTCATGAAGGTCAATTCCTGCCTATGTGTACAAATTTAAGAACATGTAAGAGCAGAATTCATCTCTGACTTTCTTTAACATAAAATATAGATTCTAACATATTTTCTAGGGATGAAGTTCATTGTAGGTTAGCGATAGGCAGGGTTGAAAATGACGCAAGTAGGCAGAACAAACTTTCCATTGAAGCACGTTTCGCTCAAGGGGGAACTTTAATAAGTTCCCCTTGAGCGAAACATCTTTAAAACAGTCTTAAACGCTGTTTTACTTGCTTCTTCATTCCCTTTGAAACTCCTTTTATTTAAACTTTAACCGAAAATGATATATAAGGATTAATAAAAATTAAATGTAGTTTAAATTGTGCCTAATGCATTTTATCCGTCCTGGCTAATTTTTCAGTGTTCATTAGACTGAGATGTGTATGTCTTTCAGTGCTCTTACAATAAGAAGTGTGCATTTCTTAGTGCACACACATCGACACGATTATATTTGTCAGTATATATATATATATATATATATATATATATATATATTTTTATTACATAATATGGTACAAAAGATTTGAGAGATACATTGTTGATATAAAGATGGCATATACAGTACACGAGTGAGAGATACATGTCTAGTACATATTGTTACATCTTTGTCACTGATTATAATGCGAAAATCTCATCCAGCTCTTCCGAGCTGGTGCGCGTGCCCAGAATACAGCATGCATTACCCCTCTGAACAGCAGCACTGAGTCGCTGGAACAGAAAACTAGCTGCCCTATATATATATATATATATATATATATATATATATATATATATATATATATATGTATATATATATTATATATACATATATATATATATATATATAATGTCGTGCCAAATAGATAAAATTGGTCAATTAGCAAGAACTAAAATTTTCTCTTATACGTTTAAAGATATTTTTTTTTCATTTATGTCAATGTAAAAATTAATAATTTTGTACCAAGAGAACCTTTGAAAATTTACCTAACCTTATTGAAACAAACGCAATTTAATTTAGCCTAATCCAACTAAATATATTTTAGTTAAGTCTACAATAATTTAATAATAAACAAACGCAATGAAATATATTTTTTTTGTTAGGTTCAGAATGATTTTTGCGAAATTATTACATACACAAATTTTCGCTTGCCGTATTCGGCAATAAGAGCGTTGCTTTTTAAGCCAAAATAGCAAGTTTTACCTATTCGGCACGACGTGTATATATATATATATATATATATATATATATATATATATATATATGTCGTGCCGATTAAGTAAAACTGGTCAATTAGCAAGAACTCATCTAAAATTAAGTTCTTTCTAAAATTTTCACTTATACGTTTAAAGATATATATTTTTCATTTATGTTAATGTAAGTATTTATAATTTTGTACCAAGAGAAACTTTGAAAACCTACCTAACCTTATTACAACAAGCGCAATTTAATTTAGCCTAACCCAACTAAATATATTTTAGATACTTTAACATTAATTTAATAATAAACAAACACAATGAAATATATTTTTTCCGTTATGTTCAGAATGATTTTGGCATACACAAAGGGATTAGACAGGTAAAATTGAGATATAGAGGAAATAAATATAAAGAGACAACTTTATCTTGGCCACCTTGAGAATATAGATTGACGTCTTGACATGCACAGAATGACCTTCATTACATATTCTTGGGCCGAACTTGAGTTTCTTGGTCCATTTTCGAGTCGAATCTTCAGAATCTTCCATTATTGGGAAGAAAACGGGTAAAAAACGGGAATCCTCTTCTGTTCAGTCAGTTAATTTGTTTTTTGGCTGGGATTTAAATTTGGCGGGTTACATTCAACTCTTTTTTTTTTTTTTTTTTTTTTTTTTATTCTTTCAAATTATTTAAAATGACCTACAGACTTTTTGTCTGGTTGGTTGTTTGTTAAATTTAGTTTCAAGCCTATCGACTAAGCGAGGGTCATTAAGGTTGCATTGAAACCTTTTCTCCACCGGACTAGAATAGTGGAAAGTGAAGACTCACAGAAGAGTTGACCTCAGCAACTTCAAGTGGAAAGTGAAGACTCACAGAAGAGTTGACCTCAGCAACTTCAAGTGGAAAGTGAAGAGATTTCAAAGTGAGAACAAAGAGATAAGCAGGTAGAGGCACAGTTACGTCCCTACACTAACTTTCGAACCAAAAAGGAAAGACGGAATCCTAACTATGGAACTAACTAGTGAACAATTCTGTCAGTAGCACTATGAATCAGAGGAGGAGGAGGTTGCAACTCATGAAGGTCAATTCCTGCCTATGTGTACAAATTTAAGAACATGTAAGAGCAGAATTCATCTCTGACTTTCTTTAACATAAAATATAGATTCTAACATATTTTCTAGGGATGAAGTTCATTGTAGGTTAGCGATAGGCAGGGTTGAAAATGACGCAAGTAGGCAGAACAAACTTTCCATTGAAGCACGTTTCGCTCAAGGGGGAACTTTAATAAGTTCCCCTTGAGCGAAACATCTTTAAAACAGTCTTAAACGCTGTTTTACTTGCTTCTTCATTCCCTTTGAAACTCCTTTTATTTAAACTTTAACCGAAAATGATATATAAGGATTAATAAAAATTAAATGTAGTTTAAATTGTGCCTAATGCATTTTATCCGTCCTGGCTAATTTTTTCAGTGTTCATTAGACTGAGATGTGTATGTCTTTCAGTGCTCTTACAATAAGAAGTGTGCATTTCTTAGTGCACACACATCGACACGATTATATTTGTCAGTATATATATATATATATATATATATATTTTATTACATAATATGGTACAAAAGATTTGAGAGATACATTGTTGATATAAAGATGGCATATACAGTACACGAGGTGAGAGATACATGTCTAGTACATATTGTTACATCTTTGTCACTGATTATAATGCGAAAATCTCATCCAGCTCTTCCGAGCTGGTGCGCGTGCCCAGAATACAGCATGCATTACCCCTCTGAACAGCAGCGCTGAGTCGCTGGAACAGAAAACTAGCTGCCCTATATATATATATATATATATATATATATATATATATATATATATATATATATATATATATATATATATATGTATATATATATTATATATACATATATATATATATATAATGTCGTGCCAAATAGATAAAATTGGTCAATTAGCAAGAACTAAAATTTTCTCTTATACGTTTAAAGATATTTTTTTCATTTATGTCAATGTAAAAATTAATAATTTTGTACCAAGAGAACCTTTGAAAATTTACCTAACCTTATTGAAACAAACGCAATTTAATTTAGCCTAATCCAACTAAATATATTTTAGTTAAGTCTACAATAATTTAATAATAAACAAACGCAATGAAATATATTTTTTTTGTTAGGTTCAGAATGATTTTTGCGAAATTATTACATACACAAATTTTCGCTTGCCGTATTCGGCAATAAGAGCGTTGCTTTTTAAGCCAAAATAGCAAGTTTTACCTATTCGGCACGACGTGTATATATATATATATATATATATATATATATATATATATATATATATGTCGTGCCGATTAAGTAAAACTGGTCAATTAGCAAGAACTCATCTAAAATTAAGTTCTTTCTAAAATTTTCACTTATACGTTTAAAGATATATATTTTTCATTTATGTTAATGTAAGTATTTATAATTTTGTACCAAGAGAAACTTTGAAAACCTACCTAACCTTATTACAACAAGCGCAATTTAATTTAGCCTAACCCAACTAAATATATTTTAGATACTTTAACATTAATTTAATAATAAACAAACACAATGAAATATATTTTTTCCGTTATGTTCAGAATGATTTTGGCATACACAAATTTTCACTTGTCTTATATGGCAAGGTGAGCGTTGCTATTTAGGCCAAAATCGCAAGTTTTACCTAATCGGCACGACATATATATATATATATATATATATATATATATATATATATATATATATATATATATATATATATATATATACAGTGACAGGTATATGCAGTGCCCATTATAAACGAATAAATAATAAGAAAAGAAAATGGGAGTCCCAAAGGGTTTGAAGAGCCTTGGGTAAACTTCAGTATTATAATCGGAAGGTGAATTTCTAAACATATAGTTCCGCTCCACAACATGTAACCCCCTCATCATGTAGCCCCACCCTCATCATGTACCCCACCCTCATCATGTACCCCCACCTCTCAACATGTAGCCCCACCCCTCAACTTGTAGATCCCACTCCTCAACATGTACCCCACCTCTCAACATGCTGCCTCATCCCTCATCATGTAGCTTCACCCCTCAGCATGTGACCTCACCCTTGAACATGCATTAGTCCCAAGCCTCTACATGTATCACTTTAATTCCTTTCTTCCTTTTCCTTCTTCCTTCCTACCTACCTACTTTCCTTTCCCTCCTTCCTTTTTAACCACGTACCTATCTTCCTACGTACCTACCTCTCTTCCTTCCTTCCAGGGCCAAGGGAACAAAAATACCTGCTTGTACTGCTGCTGTGAAAAATGGGAGATCATAATGCACTTAGAGTATTGTCGGACCGACGCTGTTGGACCCAGCTAAACCCAGATATAGTAGTGTGCAAAATAACTGGGCAGGAGTAAATTTGTGATTTTCTCATATGACTTAATCTCCGGCTTAATTAATGTAGTTTGGTGTTAATCTGCTATTCTCGTCAATGCTACAACAGCTGTTGTTCTGTAAGACTAATCCTGCAAGCGTTCTCCGTGAGTGAATGTGGTTTCGCCAAATTCTTCCCTTCAATTCATGATTACTGCTGAAATTCATGATGGATGTTACACCTAGGAAGGGTGCAAAGTATTGTTGTAGCTGTTAGGAAACATGCTGATTTAAGTATCAGACAGATAGCTGAAAACTGTAGCCTAGCAAAGTCAACTGTTGGTCAGATTCTGAAGAAAGAAGACATCGGTGATTGTGGAGCGCTGCATCGAGAAAGATGGGGAAGAAAGCGCAAGACAACACTTCACGATGACAAGGTTATCATATGAAATAGAGTGAAGGATCCCAAGAAAACTAGAAAAGATCTACAGAGGGATTTGGCTTCAGCTGGCGTAAATGTTGATTCTTTAAGTGTTCGACGAAGGCTCCTTGAAGTTGGCAGAACTGCCAGAAAGCCGCTGAAGAAACAATTATTGACTGCTGCTATGAAGAAAAAACGGCTGCGGTGGCTATTCGGTGACAAGGGATGGAGAAAAGTTCTATTTTCAGATGAGGTTCATTTTGAAGTAGACGGGTACAGATCAGTGGTAGTGAGACGGAGCGAAAGCCATCCTCACAAGCGCCAAAACATCCACCTAAGATGATGTTTTGTGGTAGTTTTACTGCTAAACACCCTGAACGGCTTGTTGTTGAGGGAACTATGAACAGTGACAAATACAAGCAATCCTGGCAACTCATTTGCTTCCCATTGTGCATAGAGACTTTCCTGATAGAGAAGGTATTTTCCAGCAGGAACTTACTTCATGGCACTCTTCCAGAAAAGTGCTGACATTCTTCGAAGAGAGTAGTATAAGCGTTCTAAATAGGCCTGGAAACTCTCCAGAACTCAACCCAGTTGAGAATCTATAGACAATTACCAAACGCAGGATCGCGAAACAGGACTGTTCAACTGTGTACAAGCTAATTGCTGCTGTTATTAGGACCTAGTACCACGACAAAGAACTTGCCAAAATGTGTTCAGCATTGGTCGATTCTACGCCAAAGATCGTAGCAGTGCTTATAAAAACAAAGGGTTGTCATATCTCTTATTAAATGAGTTATCTCTCGTATCATTGCCGTGTATTTTTCAAATGAACATTAATTTTCCAAATAATAAAAGTAGGTAATCTTTACCTAACTCTGTAAAATATCTTGTGAAGAAAGAGAGAGAGAGAGAGAGAGAGAGAGAGAGAGAGAGAGAGAGAGAGAGAGAGAGAGAGACAGACAGACAGACAGACAGAGAGAGAGAGAGAGCGAGAGAGAGGGAGGGAGGGAGGGAGGGAGAACAACGATCATGGAGGCACCCTGGAGAGAGCCTTCAACTTACCAATATTGCTTTTTGAGAATGCTTCCCTCATTTACATAAACGGTAATTCCCTCTTCTTTATATTTGAGGTATCCAAGTGCTCATTATTATTCATTTACCTATCTTTATTCTTCATTAAATCGTTATTATTATTTATTTAAGCTTGCAGATTCGGGGATTATATTATATATTTCATCAGCTTTTAGGATAGGTTAGGATAGATTATTTTATTTCTAAGGATGTTTATTTTGTTCTGAAGGATGAGGGCGTGTGGGCTTCCGTGCCAAACTCCTGGTACGTCTCCTTCAAGAAGGGGCGAAGGAGTTGCAAATCACTTGCAAGAAAAGTTGAGGAGATGTAACTCGGGAGCTGGTCACTTCAGCCAGCTCATCTGGATGTATTTTTGCTGTGTGTGTGTGTGTGCGTACGTGTGCGTGTTAGGATATGTGCATGCACATATCCTAACACACACGCACACACGCACACACGCACACACACACACACACACACACACACACATTCAATCGGACGAGGACCAGGCAGAACTACAAAGGGATCTGGACAGCCTGCAAGCCTGGTCCAGCAACTGGCTCCCGGAGTTCAACCCCACCAAGTGCAAAGTCATGAAGATTGGGGAAGGGCAAAGAAGACCGCAGACGGAGTACAGCCTAGGGGGCCAGAGACTGCAAACCTCAATCAAGGAAAAAGATCTTGGGGTGAGTATAACACCAGACACATCTCCTGAGGCGCACATCAACCAAATAACTGCTGCAGCATATGGGCGCCTAGCAAAACCTAAGAACAGCATTCCGACATCTTAATAAAGAATCGTTCAGGACCCTGTACACTGTGTACGTTAGGCCCATATTGGAGTATGCAGCACCAGTTTGGAACCCACACCTAGCCAAGCATGTGAAGAAGCTCGAGAAAGTGCAAAGGTTTGCAACAAGACTAGTCCCGGAGCTAAGGGGTATGTCCTACGAGGGGAGGTTAAGGGAAATCGACCTGACGACACTGGAGGACAGGAGAGATAGGGAGACATGATAACAACATATAAGATACTGAGAGGAATTGACAAAGTGGACAGAGACAGAATGTTCCAGAGATGGGACACAACAACAAGGGGACACAGATGGAAGTTGAAGACTCAGATGAATCACAGAGATGTTAGGAAGTATTTCTTCAGTCACAGAGTTGTCGGGAAGTGGAATAGTTTAGGAAGCGATGTAGTGGAGGCAGGCTCTATACATAGCTTTAAGCAGAGGTATGATAAAGCTCATGGCGCAGGGAGAGTGACCCAGTAGCGGCCAGTGAAGAGGCGGGGCCAGGAGCTTTGACTCGACCCCTGCAACCACAACTGGGTGAGTACAACTGGGTGAGTACACGCACGCACGCACATGTAACCTCAGTCTAGGTGAGGCTTCACCAAGTTACTCATGACCTACACATTAGCTAAAACGTTCCGGCTCACTTCACTTTGCATACTAAGTTGAGATGGTTCAAAACGAGGACTCCTTCACTTCTCCGGACCTCCCTTACTTACTCGCCTCTTTCCTCTTCCTCCCTAATTTTCTCCCTCATTTCCACCTCTTCCTCTTCTCTCTTCCTCACTCATTTCCACTTTCTCTTCCTCACTCATTTCCACTTCTCTCTTCCTCGCTCATTTGCACATCTCCTCTCTTCCTTTTCACTTTTACATCATCTCTTCCTTCCTCGCTCACTTTTATTTCTTTTTTCCTTTACTCACTCACTTCACTACTACTTTGCTCACCCCCTTATATCCCCCCCTCTTCCTACGTTTATTTCCCCTGCCCTCGTTCAAACTTTCCTTCATCTATCAATCTTCATCCTTCTGTCCGTTCCGCTCTTCCTTTCCTTCAATGGGCTCTTGATCCAAGGAATCCGAACAACTCTCCACTCTCTTTTTCTCCTTCTTTCCTGTTTACTCTATACCCTCCTTGCCTATCTCATTCGTCCCCCTCCATCCCCTTCCCTTCCTATTCTTTCTTCCTTTGAACCGGACGTCAAAATTCTTGGCCTCTCCAAGAGCTGTCAGTTATGTCCTTGATGTAAAGAGTTTATTCACTCACTTTCTCTTTCTCTGATTACACTACTTCTTTTCCCTGCCTCTCTTTGTTTACATGCGTTTTTCATCAACGCTAAAACGTTTCTACGATGCTGATTCTTCCAGGCTGAAACGTTTCTTCCGTATGGATTCTTCCAGACTGAAACGTTTCTTCCATGTGGATTCTTCCAGGCTTAAACGTTTCTTCCATGTGGATTCTTCCAGTCTTAAACGTTTCTTCCATGTGGATTCTTCCAGGCTGAAACATTTCTTCCATGCTGGTTCTTCCAGGCTCAAATATTTTTTCCATGCTAGTTCTTCCAGGCTCAAATATTTCTTCCATGCTAGTTCTTCCAGGATCAAACATTTCTTCCATGCCAGTTCTTCCAGATTCAAACATTTCTTCCATGTTTACTCATTTTTTCCAGGTTCAAAGGGTTCTTCCATGCTGACATTTTTTCAGTCATAAATATTTCCGCAGTGTTTCTTTTTCGTATATTTGAAAACCATTTCAAAATAACCTTCAGCATAAGATTTTTCTCACCTTAAATATTTCCGATCCGGTGTTTAAAATCTAACATATATGTACTGAGTCGATTGTTTTTAAATCAAACTGTTTGTCTTTCTGTCATTTACTTCGTTATCTGCTGGGATCACCTGCAGTGTGTAGCTACATGTTCTAAATGCGATCTTCCTGCTGGGATCGCCCGCCAGCTACTCTCTTCTACACTCTGTTAATATAAAAATTAATGATTTTGTACCAAAAGATCCTTAGAAAACTTACCTAACCATATAACAAGCGTAATTTATATAAGTTTACAATCATTTAATAACAAACAAACACAATGAAATATTTTTTTTCGTTAGATTCGGAATGATTTTTCCGAAATTATTGCATACACAAATTTTCGCTTGCGCTATTCGGCAAGAAGTGCGTTGGTTTACTTATTCGGTAAGACATATATATATATATGACTTTGCACCAGAAAAACTTAGAAAACTTACCTAACCTTATTATAACAAGCGAAATTTAATTTAGCCTAACCCAACTAAATATATTTTAGATCCATTTACAATAATTTAATAATAAACAAACACAATGAAATATATTTTTTCGTTAGGTTCAAATGATTTTTGCGAAATTATTGCATACACAAATCTTGTCTTATGAAGAGAGTTGCTTTAAATGTCATGGCACATATATATATATATATATATATATATATAATATATATGGATCAATGAAGAGCGTTGATATTTAAGGAACTTAATTTTAGATAGTTACTTGCTAATTGACCAGTTATAGTACCTTCAAAATTTCACATGAATATACTTTAAAGTATATTTATTATATGATTAATTATATATAATTGCAGATATATATATATATATATATATATTGTCGTGCCGATTAGGTAAAACTGGTCAATTACAAGAACTCATTAAAAATTAAGTCCTTTCTAAAATTTCTCTTATACGTTTAAAGATATATTTTTTTCATTTATGTTAATGTAAAAATTTATAATTTTGTACCAAGAGAAACTTTGAAAACCTACCTAACCTTATTACAACAAGCGCAATTTAATTTAGCCTAACCCAACTAAATATATTTTAGATACGTTAACATTAATTTAATAATAAACAAACACAATGAAATATATTTTTTTTCGTTAGGTTCAGAATGATTTTTGCGAAATTATTGCATACACAAATTTTCGCTTGACTTATATGGCAAGAAGAGCGGTGCTATTTAAGCCAAAATCGCAAGTTTTACCTAATCGGCACGACATATATATATATATAACCACGAATGAGTGGTATTTAATCAATAACAACACTGCGACTAGGCGGGGAATCGAACCCGTGTTGTTTTAGCCCACCTCATGGTGAGTAAAAATTCACCATGGGTGCGTGATCTTTGTAGGATTGAATGGTCCAGTGGGCTAGTGCGTCGTGAATTTTCGCTCACCACGATGCAGGCCAAAACAACACGGGTCGATCCCCAGCTATTTGCAGTGTTTATATATATATATATATATATATATATATATATATATATATATATATATATATATATATATATATATATATATATATATAAACACTGCAATAGAACAGCATAGATAACATCTCAGAGCCTAGATTTCGAATACGTACTTCGTCCAGCTCCCCGGCGGTGGGCCGTGTGCCCATAATGCTGCAGGCATTTTCCCTCAGGATCGCAGCAATGAGTCTTTGAAAGAAGAAACTGGCAGCTCTGTGATCCTTGGTTTTTGTGATGAGTTTTTCTCCCAGCTCTTTGAGGAACTTGCCCTATGTTCCAAGGGTCTCCGTCCCCACTGAGATGAAGTTATAGCAAGGGGGTAGGCCTTCATATTTGCGGATCTTCTGGGTCTCCCTGTAACTGGTGGCTCCATCCCCTTCATCTTAAGAATATGGCAAGTAGGTGTCCATCAATGTGGCGGCACAGGTGTAGTCCCAGGCAATCTCCATCCCATCCTTCCAGGGTAGCATAGTGACTCCATCAGGACACTTTTGACTTCCATCAGACCTCTGCACTTGGGGTTCCCGATGAGCTGTGGGCAACGGGCTGTGGCGAGGCTTCTCTTTATTATGTCGTTAACATCCTCATGTCTAGCATACTTTCCTTCTGATGTGTGACACACGAGACCATAAAGTCCGAATTGATCAGCCGTCGCCCTGCCTATGTTCGGTGAGTATGGGGGCGGCTAGGCGTAGAGCATCACCAATCCGAATGGCCTGTGGGTCGAATCGAGTGCCCAGGGAGGAATTAGGAACAGCTGAAAGGAAATCTCCTGAATGTGCCTTCACCGCTAGGAGACGAGCTTTGTCCTTTTCTGAAGCGTTGGTGAGCATTGTGATGGCGATTTTTTCCATAATCGGCTTGTCCCAGTGGGACTGTTTTTGCTCTTTGGGAGGAGCTGGTCTACTGGAGGGGTCTGCAAGGGTATCTCACCGCATGGCAGCTTCAATGAACCTGGGGTCTTGAGCTCCTACCGCACCTCTCAAGCATTCGGGGACAATCTCCTTGACTAGTCGTCTGGAAGCCAAACACGAAAACAGAAATGCAGGTAAATCTACCTGCGTTGCCTTGCGCACCCTTATACCACCCAGTCGCACTGAGAGAATTGCCTGATCCTATGTATATATATATATATATATATATATATATATATATATATATATATATATCAACTCCTTGTGCTGAATGACCCACAGGGGTTTCGCGCTGCTCGTAAATAATACATTATAGACATTGACAAGTTGAGTGGGTTGACATAGGGTGAGTGTTGTGATAGAGGGAAACACAGGCAAGAAGGATTACTATTACATGTTCAGGCGACATATTTATGGACGTAAATGCATACAAATTGTATGTGAAATAAAGGTATATATATATATGAAAATTAACATATCGTGTACTTAATACATTGCATTTATAACAGGAGCGATACACAAATAATCCGCCCATAGGAGAAAGATACTTATATCGACATTTCGCTCCGGCTTGGACCATTATGCAGTTACACAGTGTGTGACTAGTTAATGGTACAATTCGGACCGAAACGTCGTCATAAGTTTCTCTTCCCTATGCGCGGGTTTGTATCGCTACAGTCACTATATTGTGCATTTATATTCACTGTAACAGGTGTTTTGGGGTATTGGATGAAGATATGATGAGTAAGGGAGTACGTGGATGTAGCATTACTAACCCGTTTCTCCTCTCTTCTCGGACTATTCTTTTAATTTAGCAGACATGCTGTAGAGAGGGGCGGTGGTCTGCCACTGATTATTAGATAACCAGATAATTAAAGTCAATAGTAAAGCGATAAACCCCGCTGGATCTTTGTGTCACTCTCCGGATCAGAACTCAGGGTAGGTATACCAGTGCTCGTAAAATATACATGACATAAAAAGTCATTATGTTAATAATACCGGAAGATAACACACTGGATAACTGGTCCCTATAACCACTGTTCCTTGCAAATCACAGGGTAAGAATATGCCAGTGTCCCATTAAAATAATCATCACTGAAACATCAGTAACGGAAATTAAAGATGCATATGAGTAATTAAAAAATAATGCCACATAAAGTGGTACAATAAATAATATAAATTAGATAAAACAAATTTAATATAATGCTGTGGAATATTAATAACCTAGCATAATAATGATTTATGTGTGTATGTCGTGCCTAATAAGCCGAATTGGTCGATTAGGCCGAACTGCCCCAAAAATTTAACTTTTCCAAAAAGTTTCTTTTATGGAGTAATAGGTATTATTTTTTTTCAATCAAAATGGCGTAAAAAAATTTAGTTTTGCAAATCAAACCTATCTTAGAAATCTCCCCTAACCTAACCAAAAGTAATTTATTTTAATTCAATTCTGCTAAATATGTCACAGTTCAGTTTAAATGTATTTAATATTAATTAAAATCAATGACTGGTATTTTTTTCGTTACGTTCAGGCTGATTATCGCAGATTTATTGCATGATTTTCTCTGCTTGATCTGCAGAAATGACCATTGTTTTTTTAGGCCAAAACTCGCTGATTCGATATACAGTGGACCTTCGGTTTTCGTTCACCTCCAAACTCGAACAATTATGTAAGTGTATTTTCGTAAGTGCTTTTGTAAGTGTATTTTTGGGGGTCTGAAACGACTAATCTAATTTACATTTGTCCTTATGGGAACAAATTCGTTCGGTAACGGCACTTGAACAGCATTCTGGAAAGAATTTTCAACAAAAACCGAGGATCAACTGATATATATATATTATTGTAACCACAAACAAGTGGTATTTAATCAATAAACTGCGGCTAGCCGGGGAATCGAACCCGTGTTGTTTTAGCCCGCCTCATGGGAAGAGAGCGAAAATTCACGACGCTCTAAACCACTGGCCCATACAATCCTATAAACAACATGAGCCTAGCGAACTAGGCTTGCTTCATGTTGCGAGGACATATGATGGTGTGGCTGCCTCAGAGCTAATTTCTTTCAACTCCCCGTTGCTGGTGAGTTGATTGAAATTTAACACACCGGTCGCCTCCCACCGAGGCAGTGTGGCCCCAAAACAAAAGAAACACCTCACCATCACTCTCTCCACCGTCTTGCCAGAGTGGCGCCGAAACTACAGTTGAAAACTGCAAAATATGTATGTGTATGGTGCACAATAATAAACCATACAAGCGTGTACCTGTACGTCTATCCTGCGTATCAAGAGTGTAAATATATGGAATACACCGACAGTAGTAGACCAAACGGCCAATATCAAAAATATTTACTGAGAAAAACCTAGGACTTGTCTAGTTACCCGAAGTTCTGTTCTAAGTAGGTTCTGTCTCCACTCTTCACTCACGCCAGTCAAGCGCCCAACTGATACAAGTGCTAAACCATCATGGATATATTCAAGGTAAAAGCAGTGATGATACATAAACTACTACAACTACCACAAATAGTAGTAATATTAATTCTTCCATTATTATTAATACATCAACTAATACTACCACTAATAATAATGTTTCCACCAACATAACTGTTTGGGAGATCCATGGTTAGCCAGTCCAACGAGTTCTTCAAGTGATATATCAGTTTTGCATTTGCTACTACAGTGATTAGTCTGTTCCAGTAATATATAACCACGCAAAAAAAAATAATTTACTTAGAGTTTCACCTCTTACCTGATTTTGTATTGAGTCAGGCTTGGGTGAGTGTGAGTTGGGCCTGCCTAGCTTGGGCCAGTAGGCCTGTAGCAGTTCTCCTTCCTTCTTAAGCGGGTGTGACTTGTACCTGCCTAGAATGGGCCAGTAGGCCTGCTGCAGTGCTCGTTCTTTCTAATGTTCTAACGTGTTTCTTCACGAGGTCTACTCTTTAATTAACATACAAGCTTTAATAACCTCTCGGAGATAGTTTGGGGACCACTGGTATAGATCGGAGGATCGAGCCTCCACCACTCCTTCCACTGAATGACCCAATCTGGTTTAGAGCTGCACGAAATATGCAAAAAAAAAAAAAAACAGTTACCCCTCTCTGCACCCTTTACAATTTATCTTCGTCTTTAATGCATTGTCGGGAACAAAACCAAACGTTTCAGCGAAGTTTTCGGCATTATTTTTTCATCTTTCATAGTCTAAGAGCAATCTGCATGTAAATATGAGAATCAACGATATATTCCATAGGCGCACATAAATTATTATCTCTTTTAATAAATTTCAGTATGTTTAAAAACGAGTTTTTTTTTTTTTGTCGTAGTGTGCTAAGGTTGTCAGCTATGATAATAGCAACAGCAGCATCGGTCAACAACTTAATTGCTGATCCCCGTCAACGATGCTGAAACTGACGCTGTCTCGTGTTAGGACGTGGCGCATGCGTGTCTGAACGTGTCAACGGCCGCACGCGCGCGATACAGTACAGACGTGTCCTCCGTCACTCCGTCTATTTAGCGTCCTCCAAACTCCTTCACACTACTTCATGACCCCCTCGTCTTCTATCCCTCCTCCACCACTCCTTTACCCTCTCTTCTTCCCTCCTTCACCCTCTCTTTTCTTCCCTCCTTCACCCTCTCTTTTCTTCCCTCCTTCACCCTCTCTTTTCTTCCCTCCTTCACCCTTTCTTCTCTTCCCTCCTTCATCCTCTATTCTCTTTCTTCATTCACCCTCTCTACTCTTTCCTCCTTCACCGTCTCTTTTTTTCCCTCTTTCACTGTCTCTTATCATTTATACAGTTTGCTCTTTTCTCTCTTTCCTGTATTTCCTCTTTCTTCCTTCTGCGTCCTCCTTCCAATTCCTATCTCTTCATCCTCCTCCTTCCTCCTAACCTTTCCCGTCTTCCTGCTACTTCCTCTCCCACACTACTCCTGCCTCTTCTCCTCCCTCCTGCCTCTCCTTCTTCCTCCTGCCTCTCCTTCTCCCTCTCCTCCTTCCTGCCTCTCCTCCTTACCTCTCCTGTAGAATTCTACTCCCTCTCATATTTCTTAGCTGAAGAGTCCTTCAGTCCCTTTGATAAACTCCTTGTTGATGGAAGTGTGTTGGTGACGTGTTGGTGACGTGTTGGTGATGTGATGGTGATGTGATGGTGATGTGATGTGTTAGTGACGCGTTGGTGATGTGTTGATGGACTGTTGATGTGTTGGAAACGTGTTGATATTTTAGTGATGTGGTTACGATGTTTTAGTGATGTGATTGTGATGTCTTAGTGATGTCTTGGTGCTGTGTTGGTGATGTAGTGCTGATGATGTGTTAGTGGGTTGCTGGTGTGTTGCTGGGGATGTGTTGGTAATGTGTTAGTGATGTTTTAGTTGTGCGTTGGTGATGTGTTTGTGTTATTTGTAATGTGCTAGTGATGTATTTTTGTGTTGATGTGCTGTTGTGTTGGAATGTGTCACTGAGGTCTTTGATGTGTTATGATGGTTTTACTGGTATTTTGATGAGTTGATTTGTTGGTAATGTGCTGATGTTTGTTAATGTACTCACCTATTTGTGGTTGCAGGGGTCGATTCATAGCTCCTGTCCCCGACTCTTCACTGATCGCTACTAGGTCCTCTCTCTCCCTGCTCCATGAGCTTTATCAAACCACGTCTTTAAACAATGTATGGTTCCTGCCTCCACTACGTCACTTTCTAGGCTATTCCACTTCCTGACAACTACTTCCTAACATCCCTTTGACTCATAGGAGTCTTCAACTTCCAATTGTGACCCCTTGTTTCTGTGTCCCATCTCTGGAACATCCTTTATCCACCTTGTTGATTCCTCACAGTATTTTATATGTCGTTATCATGTCTTCCCTAACCCTCCCGTCCTGCAGTGTCGTCAGGCCGATTTCTCTTAACCTTTCTTCATAGGACAATCCCCTTAGCTCTGGGACTAGTCTTGTTGCAAACCTTTGCACTTTCTCTAATTTCTTGAATTGCTTCAACAGGTGTGGATTCCAAACTGGTGCTCCATACTCCAATATGGGCCTGACGTATATGGTGTACAGAGTCTTGAATGATTCCTTACTGAGGTATCGGAACTCTATTCTTAGGTTTGTCAGACGCCTGTATGCTGCAGCAGTTATCTGGTTGAGGTGCGCATCAGGAGATGTGCTCAGTATTATACTCACCCCAAGATCTTTTTCCTTGAGTGAGGTTTGCAGTCTTTGACCACCTAGACTATACTCTGTCTGCGGTCTTCTTTGCCCTTCCCCGATCTTCATGACTTTGCATTTGGCGGGGTTAAATTCAAGGAGCCAGTTGCTGGACCAGGCTTGTAGCCTGTCCAGGTCTCTTTGTAGTCCTGCCTGGTGCTCGACCGATTTAATTCTCATTAACTTAACATCATCTGCAAACAGAGACACTTCTGAGTCTATCCCTTCCGTTATGTCAGGTGGTGTGTTGATGGGTTGGTGAAAATGATGTGTAGATGGTGACAATGATATGTTGATGTATTGGTGGTGGCGTGGTGGTGAGATCGTGATGTTTTTATGATCTGTTAATGTGTTAGTGATGTGTTGATGGTGATATTTTGATGTTTTTGATGTGTTAGAGATGTATTGGTGTTGTTGTGTTCGTGATGTGTAGGTAATGTATTGTAGATATTTTGGAAATAGGTTGATGGAGATGTTTTGGTGGTGTGTTAATGATTTGTTAGTGATGTGTTGATGTGTTGACGTTCTGATGCGTTGATGATGTGCTGTTAATAATGTTTTGGTGATAGAATAATGATGTGTTTATGCTTTTTTGTCATGTGTTTGTGATGTGTTGATGTGATATTGATGTGTTGTTGGCGATGTGTTGAAGGTTTAGTGATGTGTTGGTGAGCGTTTGTGATGTGATGGTAATGTGTTGATGTGTTGTTAGCTATATGTTGAAATGTTGATAAGTTGATGATGTGTTGATGTGTTAGTGATGTGTTGTTAGTGATTTTCTGTTGTGTTAGAAATGTTGTAAACGTTATGGTGATACTTTATGTTCTTTGTGTTTATGTTCTTTGTGATGTGCTAGAATTATGTTATTCATGTGTTGGCGACTGGTTGTTGTGTGGTAATGTGTTGTGATTTGTCGGTTGTGTTGATGTGCCGGTGTGTTATTGATGTGATGTTGATATACTGGTGTGTTTGTGATTAGATGATGCGTTGGGGCTGTGTTGATGTGTTGGTGATGTGCTGATATGTTGATGTGTTAATGATTTCTTGATGACATACTGATTTGTTATGTGTTGAGGTTTTGGTAATGTGTTTATGCGTTGGTGATTTGTTGATGTGTTTGTGGTGCGTTGGTGATGTGTTGATGTGTTTGTGGTGTGTTGGTGATGTATTGATGTGATGTAATATATTTATGTGTGTTGATGTGCTGTGACGTGTTTATATATGTAATGATATACTCTGGTGTGTTTATATATGTGTTGATGTAATATTGATATGATGATTTATTGTGATGTGTTGATGGAGTGTTGGTGATGCGTAGTGATATGATTTGTGGTGTGCTGGTGATGTGGGCTCATGTTCATTGGTTAATAAGTTCTTTGGTTAACTTCCGGGATCGTTGGCTAGCTTCCGGAATCAAAAGTTAACTTCCGACATCACTGATTAACTGCCGAGATAGTTGGTTAACCTCTGGGGTCTCTGGTTAACTTCCGGGTTCAATGGTTAACTTCCGGGTTCGGTAGTTATTTTTTTCTTTCGTTAATTATTTTCGATGGTTAATTAGCAAGTTCGTTGTTTATATATCAAATTAGCTGCTTAACTAACAGGTTTGTTGGGTAACTAACTTATTAGTGTCTTACTGGTTCGTTTGATAACATATTCGTTGGTTAACGAGTAAGATCTTTGATTAGCTAACACGCTCATTACTTAAAATTAGAATCGTTGTTAAATAACCGGTTTATCCTAATTTAGTTAATTACTAGGTTAATTGGAGTATCGTAATTAGGTTTAATACGGGGCTCGATGCAATTAGTGGGGCTTATTGCGTTAACTACTGAGCTTGTTAGTTAACCAGAGAGTTCGTTATGTTGAATACTGGATTCGTTAAGTTACGTAGAGAATTCATTAGCTTGTCAGGTTAACTACCGGAATCGTTACGTTGATTAACGGGTCGTTAGGTTCATCTACTAGGTTCGTTAATATCTCTACCAGGCTCGTTAATTTATCCACTAGGCTCGTTAGTTTATCTACTATGCTCGTTAATTTATCCATTAGGTTTTGTTAATTTATCTACTAAATTATCTACTATGCTTCGTTAATTTATCTACTAGTATCCGTTACTTTATCTACTAAGGTTCGTTAATTTATCAACTAGGGTTCGTTAATTTATTTACTGGGTTATTGTTTGTTACCTACAGGGTTCGTTAGGTTAACTACAGTTCGTTATCTTAATTACCGAGTTCGTTAACTGCCAAGTTCATTATGTTTGTTACCGAGTTTATTATGCTAACTACCGTGTTCGTTATGCTAATTACCGAGTATGTTAGGTTAACTACCGAATTCGTTATGCTGTCTCTCAAGATCGTTATGTTTATTAACGAGTTCGTTATGATAACTTACTATATCGTTAGGCTCATTATCCGATATTTTATGTTTGTCGCCTTCGTTTTCAAAATCGCTGGTTCGTTGGTTAATTTTCTGGCGAGTTGTGGTTAACTACCTGGACCGTTATTACTTTCTACAGTAGTTATTTAACTATTGGGTTCGTTATTTAACCACTAGGATCATTGTTTAACTACTAGGATTGTTGTTTACTAAAATCGTTATTTAACTAGGATCATTATTTAACTACTGTGATCGTTATTTAACTACTGAGCTCGTTATTAACTACTGGGATTGTTACCGAATTACTGGGATTGTTACTTAACTACTGGGATCGTTATTTAACTACTATGATTGTTAATTGACTACTGGGATCGTTAACTAACTACTGGGATCGTTATTTAACTACTGGGATCGTTATTTAACTACTGGGATCGTTATTTAACTACTGGGATCGTTACTTAACTACTGGGATCGTTATTTAACCACTGGGATCGTTATTAACTATTGGGATCGTTATTTTTACTGCTGGGATTGTTAACTGTTGGGATCGTTATTTAACTACTGGGATCGTTATTTAACTACCATGATCGTTATTTAACTCCTAGGATAGTTAACTACCATGATCGTTATTTAACTTCCGGGGTCGTATGTAATTACCGGGGTCGTATTTAACTACCTACCGGGTTCGTTGCGAGAGTTTTGGTAACGAAGTTTCAATAAGGTTAAGGGTGAATAAAACTAGACAAGAGGGAAAAAACATGGCGGAAATGCACCAGTTGAAGTACGCGAGTCTGGAAAAAAAGGCAGGAGAAATAAATAGGCAAGACTGGACAGAGACCGTGAGACCGTGTCACGATTTGCGACCGGAGGAGCGAGCCTACGGCACTTCCTTACTTATTCTGAACGATACGCAGCAACATACGAAAAACATTTCATGATTTGTTTTTTCTCAGATTTTTCTTTTAATTGTCCGCCGAGGACTTGTGTGTGACCATCTGGATGGTTTTCTTTCGTTAATAATAATCAAATGTAAATGATTTACCAAGAGGATACGTATCCCCCTCCCAACCCCTACTTAAAAACAGATTAATATTAAAACATGTAAATAAATAATTTACACGGAGGATATTCACCCCCAACCCAACCCCCCCCCACATAAAAAAATGAATAAATATTTAATACTAGTATCTGTGTGCCAATCATAATTTTCAATAATTAATGAATGAGGGACTAATGAGGCTAAACTAGGGTAGATGCAATTTTAATAAGGCGAGTGAGTAATTACTCTGAGATTAATAGCTCAGTAATAAGTTTGATGACGGCTTAATAAATGAGAGATTAATGGCCTTATGCAATGTATGATCGTGGAATACTGAACCGGAAGATCAATTCAGATTTAGTAAAAGATTCAGGGAAATGCAAGCTTGGCGACGGAGTTGTGTGATGTATAGGACATGTATCACTCGTGTATTTTGATTAGCAATTATGATACACAAGTGTTGGACATGTGTCACATTCTTCAGATTCTAAGTATTGTGCACCACTAATTACAGAAACTGTGTATGAGTGGGATAACTTCTCGGAGCTATGTTTGAGTGGGATAACTTCTCGGAGCTATGTTTGAGTGGGATAACTTCTCGGAGCTATGTTTGAGTGGGATAACTTCTCGGAGCTATGTTTGAGTGGGATAACTTCTCGGAGCTATGTTTGAGTGGGATAACTTCTCGGAGCTATGTTTGAGTGGGATAACTTCTCGGAGCTATGTTTAAGTGGGATAACCTTCCGGTTCTCAGCACTCTAGAAGCCGGATCAGAAGGACCTGTCATGCATGGACGAGAACGATCTCCCTAGCATGGACCAATACAACCTTCCTAGCATAGACCAGGAGGATCTGCCATGCATCGACTAGAAAGACCTCTCATGCATGGACTTCTAGGACATCCCTAGAGTGGACTAGAAGCATCTGCCTAACATGAACCAATAAGACTTACCTAGCGTGGAGCAGTAGACCTGCTGCAGGGCTTCCATATTCTTACACAATAACCAGTGAGCTGAAAACATAATTCTTTAGAAGAGAAGAAATATAACTAATCCACCGAGTGACAACTTAGACAACACAGTGGAGACTAGAAAGACACGTCCAGATTTTTTTCACAATGGACCACATGACCAAGAAACCATATATGGGATTGTCCCTTGATATTTTTTTATTATTTCTGTGAAATATAGATTTGTTAGATATTCTCCAGTTTCTTATCATGTTTTTTGAGACGTCACGAGCCTTTTCCCAGTTGGGGGAGTAGGGGTTGGGAGATAATGCCTATGGAGGTGCCATATTTATTATTCATTCTTAATTAGAAAGAGTTAGCCTAGAAACAATGCCTCCATGGGCTACTGTATTATACACTACTACTTATACCTATTTAAGTTAAGTTAGAGTTAGAATTTAGCTTAGTAAACTACAACACCTCACATCCTACACAAGAGGCACCAGTTTGAGTGCCCACGGGGAGGCAGCAGGACTACCCTCAGTTACAAAAAAAAGCCAATGAGAGAAACGGGCGATTTACCCATAGGCCTTTTGTAGTGAAATACTATTCATTAACACATTCACAACGCTATAGGACCAGACAATTGCAAGTGACTCAGGTGTTTTTAGGTGTAACACGGCTCGTCACCGTTCATGTAAGTAACTCGAGAGTATTGAATACATTCTTATCTTGGAGCCCATGTGAAAAGTGTGGCCACCACCTTCACCAGAGACCTGCAACTGTCTGTCACGTCACACTGCCCACTGTGAGATATAGAGGTACGCATATATTAATTCAGGTAACTAGGATGGGCTGAATTTCAGACTTGAGAAGGATCACTAACCTAATCAGTTAAAAACCCAAAGACAACCTCTATTCTACACAGGCCTGACATATGTTGTATAGAAGTTCTCTTGAATAACTCTTTGTTAAGATTCCTGAAGGCCGCTCTTTAATTTGCCATTAATAAAAAAAGTAAAATAAAATTAATGAACTTTAGTTGTACTGAAGTGGGCGGTATCATCAGTGTGTTACCTAATAATGGGAAAGGAAAATAAGATAAAATATCGAAGGCTGGTCGCATTTCTGAGCCAGCGTGCCGCGTGCTGGATGCTCAGGGCTCAGGAGGCGGGTATGTACTTATGCTAAGTCAAATAAAGAACTGTTCACACCCAAATAAATACCTAAAGTTTAGAGGTTGAGATCAGAGAGCCTAGGATTTCAGCTCAACATTCGTCAGATGAGTAAGTGAACACAGAAGGTCCTCTGACTTACGAATACTTCGAGTTATAAACATCCTATCTTACGGACGGTCAGAAGACAATTTTTTCAACAGCCGAGACATTGTAAAAACATTGTTTTCAGTATAAGTGTTTTGTTTGTAGTTTGAAACACCAGAAAGTAAACTTGTTTGTAATTTGAAACACCAGAAAGTAAACTTGTTTGTAATTTGAAACACCAGATAATCAACTTGTTTGTAATTTGAAACACCACAAAGTCAACTTGTTTGTAACTTCAAAACACCAGAAAGTTAACTCGTTTGTAAGTTGAAATTTGCTAGGAAAAAAATGAGATTTGGCGGGGAGAAAAAAGGCATCGGACGGTGTAGGAAATGGAACAGGCCGAGGGAGAAAGGTAAAAAGTTAAGAGAGGGAACAGGAGGGGGGAGAGAGAGAGAGAGAGAGAGAGAGAGAGAGAGAGAGAGAGAGAGAGAGAGAGAGAGAGGGGAGAGAAAGAGGGAGAGAGAGAGAGAGAGAGAGAGAAGAGGAGAGAGGAGAGAGAGAGAGAAGTGTAGAAAGAAGAGCTGCTATTTAACACAAATTCGCTTGCCTTATTTCAGAAGACTTGCTATTTAATAAATATATATTTATATATATAATATATATATATATATATATATATATATATATATATATATATATTCCAAGTGCAGCAGCTCCTTAAATGTACATACTGCTGGTGTAGCAGGCAGATATACACCCTGGAGGGAGTGTTAAACAAGGTGTGTGCTGTATGTTATGTGTGGTGGGTATTTACGGCCACCTTGGAAGCTGGATTAAACCATCCGTGGGGGAAAATGTTGATCTACATCGCCGAGCAGGTTACTGTTTGTATATTTATAAGCTGTGTGCGTCTGTCTTTTTAGTGTTTATGTTTTTTTTTTGGGGGGAAGTGTGTGTGTGTATGTGCACGTGCAATATTACATGTACATAACATCTAATAACATCTAATACCTGGGATGACAGTAGTGTGGCAGATACAGACGAGTCCCTGGTAATAGACCTTCGAGAGGTGAAGTCACTGGGGTAAGCACTGCGACTCGTCCTCAACCCTTCCAAATGTGAAATGACGAACGAGCAAATAATTGTTGTTGTTAGAGCAATCTTAGCAGAAGCCTCAACTACCAACCCCCCAACTAAGAGCAACCTACCGGGAGTGGCGGTGGGTCCAATAAGGCTATCAACAGAGTCCTTAATGCCAAACTGAATGACAGGAAGAGGATGGAGGAGACTATAAGTGATTTGGAGGTTAGGATGCTTTGTATCTTCTCACAAGGTGCCTAATCTGCCCAGGCTAACCTATTTCTTGAGTTTATCAATAGGTTCGAACCCATGAACACCCGTCACCGACCTGAGCTCAATATTCGGGCAAGCACTAAATCTGTCACTGGAGAACCACCAATGGGATCAAGGAACATTTCGTCTGAGACTAAGGAAAAATAAGAGTTTGCAAGGAAACACAGACAGCATTACCAGCATTTTGTGTATTGCATCAAGTGAACTAGTGAAGGAGATCACGACCCAAAGTTTATCGAAGCAGCAGGGCAGTGGGATATCCTTGGAGACTCTTCAAGCAGACCATCTCCTCGCAAAGACAACAAAGTCTCCCAAAGATCACAATGGGGCTGCATTATTGGGACAGTCCCATTATTGAGAAAATCGCCCAAAAGTAGCTATACAGTGAATCAAGAAAGAACATAGCTTGCCTTGTAGCGGTGAAGACACCACCTGCTGGGAATTTCCTCTTGATCGTCCCTAATTTCTCTCTGGGCACTCGCCTCGACCTTCAGGCCATTTACACTTTTGTATCGTTTAGCCTAGCCGCCTCCATGTTCACTGAATACAAATGTATCTACACAGGTGCGTCGGCAGACCAATTGGGGCATTATGATCTCTCAATACGTCAAATGTATGCCATTCATAAAAAAGTCAATATCGTCAAGCAAAGTCTCGCCAGAGCCCATTGTCCATTAGAAATGGATCCTCAGCTAACCAGCTCCGATGACAGCCATAAGTGCCCGGATGGAGTCACCATGCTATCCTGGAAAGACGGTAAGCAGACTGCATGAGATTATGTTTGTGTGTCTACAATGACCGATACCTACCTGTGATACATTGAATCTTTCCTAAAAAATTATACAGACTCCTGGCACCATGTTAAAACTTGGTTCTAATAATATCGGAGACCCCAGAAGCATGATGTAAGCGTGCACTCAAATTTGTGAAGGGGGTTAGGTGACAAACTTGTCAGGGAAACCAAGGGCCCAAGAACAACCAGCTTTTCATCTTTCGATCGAAATTTGAAATGCCTCTCGAATCGTGGGCACGCGGCCCACCTTTGGCAGCAGGATGAGGTATTTGAAATATCTATTTTTTTATGAAGTCATACATGTTATTCTTCTCTTTCCCCATGTTTATTATTTATATATATATATATATATATATATATATATATATATATATATATATATATATATATATATATGTCGTGCCGATTAGGTAAAACTGGTCAATTAGCAAGAACTCATCTAAAATTAAGTCCTTTCTAAAATTTTCTCTTATACGTTTAAAGATATATTTTTTTTCATTTAAATTAATGTAAGAATTTATAATTTTGTACCAAGAGAAACTTTGAAAACCTACCTAACCTTATTACAACAAGCGCAATTTAATTTAGCCTAACCCAACTAAATATATTTTAGAAAAGTTTAAAATAATTTAATAACAAACACAATTAAATATATTTTTTTCGTTAGGTTCAAAATGATTTTTGCGAAATTATTGCATACACAAATTTTTGCTTGCCTTATTCGGCAAGAAGAGCGTTGCTATTTAAGCCAAAATCGCAAGTTTTACCTATTCGGTACGACATTATATATAAATATAAGAGGTGTGACCTATATTTACTTAAGGATGTGTGTGTTCCTGAAGCGTGAGACATCTAATGAGGTGAGTGAGACATCTAATGAGGTGAGTGTGACATCGCTATTTTAGAATGTGTGTGGCGTCAATGTGACGCAAGACTTTATTACGTTTTAAACCGTTTATCATTAATATTTTGTATTAAAGATGTATGCACCTTTTAATCTTTGCGAACTCAGCCGAACTAAAATCATATTCAGAGAGAAATGAACAGAAACGTGAAAGCACAAATTATTCGGGAGAGAGAGAGACGCACACGTGTATACTGGAACATGTGCAAATAAACGTATGTAGACATGTGTGTATGTAAGAGCATTTGTGTAATTAAAACAATAAATGCCAGCGAACGAACCTGTAAACCATTGAATACAGAATGTTCCAAGTGAACGAACATATACGCACACACACACACACACACACACACACACACACACACACACACACACACACACACACACACCCCCCCATGAAACTGCACGATAGACCAGTTCATTCCCGTGGGGCGAACATTTCGAGTGTTTCTACACACACGACACACACATCTACAGGCCTATTTTCGAAGTGCCTAACAAATGGTACACACTTGAATAATTTCACTTCCTCCGTCGTAGGGGCGAGTCCTGACGGCTCCTATTCGTCGATAGGTAAGTGTCATGGCGGCCATCCTCTCTCCTGATTGGTCGCCTCCAATGACGTCACTTATCCTTCAATCCCCTTCCCCTTCCTCTAGGATCCCTGGGGTCCTTCCAATCTCCAAGGATCCCACGTCTCCTCCCCTTCCCCAAGGATCTCCTTTCTCCATGTCCCTTCAGTCCCGTCTCTTTTCCCCTACCCCATTCCTCTCCTTCCCGGAGTCCTTGGAGCAGAGTCAACATGAAGAGGAGGGAGGAGGTGATGGAGAAATGAAAGGGAGGGAGGTGATGGGGAATGTAAATGTTTAGAAGGCTGAGAATGAGAGAAGTGTGTTGATGGTGGAGTGAGAGAAGGTGCAGACGAGTGATGGAAGAATGAGAGGAGATGGAGATGGAAAAATAGTAGGGAGAGTAAGCTAAAGGGAGGAATGTTGTACTGTAGGATACCTCAACTTCCATGATACTCGTTGTTTACATCATTTAGTTGAGGGTCATGATGTGTGTTGGTCATGGGGGACTCACTCTCTCTCTCTCTCTCTCTCTCTCTCTCTCTCTCTCTCTCTCTCTCTCTCTCTCTCTTCTCTCTCTCTCTCTCTCTCTCTATGTCCAGGCGAGAGTTAAGTCGTCTTGCACGGCCTTCTAATCTCTCCAGCAGTCATAGATGAGACGGAGGGAAAAAGGGGTAGGCAATCCAAGATAGTGATGCATACTCCGATTTTTTTGCAGTATCTGTTGTCGAGCTGATACTAGATACGCCTTAGTGCCTGAGCTTTTTGACCGCCTTGCTTGCTTTATCTAAAATGTGATTCCTCATCCCTGGGTTCTAAGACTCTCCTAATCATTCTTATCAATGCTCCTGTATTAACACAACGCTTTCTGTTGACCATCATTGGTGTTTTCTCGCAAACAACTCTAACCAGCTATTTTTTCCCCCAAGAATATATTGCTGAAAGTTGGTGGTTTATGTACCTGAGAACAGCTGGCTTTTCCACACAAGTAAATGTCAGACTACCATCATCTACATAGACATGGGATCCTGGGACGAGGTCAACAATGTCAAAAAAGTAGTCATTATATAATGACCCAAGCACATTTACCTGTGGAATATTGGCACCGAATGAGTGTCTTGTTGACTCTGAGGACTACTACTAATAATATAATATAATAATATCTTTATTTACTACAAGTACATGTACATGGTATACAGTCCTAGCTGACATCAGTGACATACTACTATATAGAAAGCCCCTTGTTATGCTGAGCATTTCGGGCAAATTAGGTCAGTATCCCAGGATGCGACCCACACCAGTAAACTAACACCCAGGTACCCATTTTACTGATGGGTGAACATAGACAACAGGTGTAAAGAAACACGCCTAATGATTCTACTCTGGCTGGGTATCGAACCCAGACCCTAGCCGTGTGTAGCGGGAACTTTAGCCACCAAGCCATCTCTCAGAGATCTTCCTTGAAAGCAGCTCTCTCTCTCTCTCTCTCTCTCTCTCTCTCTCTCTCTCTCTCAATACAAAAATCTATGACGTGTCATGTGCCGTGACTCACTCCACCACTGGCTCTCTCTCGTATTAAACAAACACTTACATTTAATTAGTGAGCAAACAACCCATTCGGGTCGTTAGCGTACGGCGGCACAAGTCCATGTTTTGTTTATATATTTTTTGTATTAATTGGTAATTAAACAAATGAGTCATTAAACAAGCCGATTCGTTCTGGGATTCAGGCAGCATTGACGAGTCCCGGAAACTAGCACTAACACAGTCGACAAAAAAAAATCTTGATGCGTATCGTTCGCTGCGCAATATGTAAAAGGTATCCCCGTAGCTCATAAGCCGAGCCCCCTCTTCCTCCATGAACAGTGAAAGTAATCCCAGACGGGGCCGCGGAGGCGTTGGTCCCCGAAACCTCTCCAGGTATACTCTAGGTATCCCATAGGCCCAGCCTCCTTCACCTCTATGTATGCAGCGTGCGGCATAAGATTTGAGGCCAATTTGAAAACAATGGCACCAACAGAAATAACACAGTAATAGCAGCTGACATTGTTAAAGACATTGTACTAACATCAGTAATACTCAGCATCAATAACACTTAACATTAGTAATACTGAACATAAACAACACTAAATAACAGTGCTAAACATCAGTAATACTAAACGTTAGTTTTTATTAACACATAGGTCGTTTCCCACCAAGGCAGGGTGGCCCGAAAAAGAAAAACTTTCATCATCATTCACTCCATCACTGTTTTGCCAGAGGTTCCCGTACACTACAGTTATAAAACTGCAACATTAACACCCCTTCTTCAGAGTGCAGACACTGTACTTCCCATCTCCAGGACTCAAGTCCGGCCTGCTGGTTTCCCTGAATTCCTTCATAAATGTTACCTTGCTCACACTCCAACAGTACGTCAAGTCCTAAAAACTATTTGACTCCATTCGCTCTTATGTAACACGTTCACGCATGCTTGCTGGAAGTCCAAGCCCCTCGCACACGAAACCTCCTTTACCCCCTCCCTCCAACCTTTCCTAGGCCGACCCTTACACTTCCTTATCTCCACTACAGATTTATACACTCTCGAAGTCATTCTATTTCGTTCCACCCTCTCTATATGTCCGAACAACTTCAGTAACCCCTCGTCAGCCCTCTGGATAATAGTTTTGATAATCCCGCACCTCCTCCTTATCTCCAAACAACGGATTCTCTGCATTATATTCACACTACACATTGCCCTCAGACATGACATCTCCAGTGCCTCCAGCCTTCTCCTTGTTGCAACATTCACCACTCATGCTTCACACCCATATAAGAGTGTTGGTATAACTATATTCTCATATATTCCCTTCTTTGCTTCCATGGATAAAGCTCTTTGTCTCCACGGACTCCTCAGTGCACCACTCACGTTTTTTACCCTCGTCAATTCTAAGATTCACCTCATCTTTCATAGACCCATCTGCTGACACGTCCGCTCCCAAATATCTGAAAACATTCACCTCCTCCATATGCTATCCCTCCAATCTGATATCCAATCTTTCGTTACCTAATTTTTTTTTTATCCTCATTACCTTACTCTTTCCTATATTCACTTTTAATTTCGTTCTGGTACATATCTACCAAACTCATCCACCAACCTCTGGAACTTCTCTTCAGAATCTCCCAAAAGCACAGTGTCATCAGCAAAGAACAACTGTGACAACTCCCACTTTGTGTTACTAAACGCCAATAGTGCTAAACATCAGTAATACTTAATAGCAGTAATATTAAACAGTAATAATACTAAATAACAGTATTACTGAAGAGCCGTATTAATAATCTTATACAGCAGTAAACAACAGTAACACAGTAGTAATAATAACCAGCTTCAATAAAATCAATTATTTAAAAGAAAAAAAATACAATAATCCGTAACAACAACAATTAGGAATACTGAAAGTAACACAAAAGAAAATAAATGAGAGGGAAAAGTAACAACTATGATAACTTATATCAAAATTGAGATCATTTACAAAGGAGTGGAGGCATGGGTTCTTTTGGGTTTGACGTGCTGTCGGAGGCAATATTAACGAGGGCATTAAGGAGAACCGGTTAATCAGACGTGAGTCCTGAATATGGGAAGCACGCTGTCTGCACTTTGAAAACTCGGTTGGGACTACTGCGGTTCGATGGGTCCACTGTTCACTGCCCGTGTCTTTCTGGAAAGGCACCTAGTGGGCGAGTGATGATGAGTGTGCTTTCTTCTTTGGAGTCATTTCTGCTTTAGAGGACAAAATTGCCATTTCTCCTGTGTATGGGATAGTAACTCCAGCTCTGCTGGATGGTAACCTGTGAAGCTCCCGTAGCTGATGAACCTTTGCTGGAATGCTTGACGATATCCTCATTGAGCAGCTGAAGTCTCCCAGCTCAGGCTCACGGATTTCAACACCAGGTCTGAGCACCATCCTGTCTGATGGAATATGACAGGAAAACATAGCTAGCTTTTGTTCTCATAGTGTAATTATCATACAGAATAAACCTCGAAACCCATCCAAGGTACGTCACAGGTATCTGGTATGACCTTTACAGTCTGGTATGACCTTTACAGTCACTGACTGGGGCAACAAGCCAGCCACCGGGCATAGTCATACTATGTGTTATGACTTTATGCCCAGTAACGAGACTTGGTTATTATTATTATTATTATTTTACTATAAATATTATATCAGATACGTCAGCACCCTGCTGACGTATCTAATTTTGGTGGGTCACAATACCTTTGTGGGTCGTCCTGCCGTGATGGCTCACCCTTTAATAAAACCATTACTAAAAAAGAAAAAAAATTGGAACTAACAATAACAGTAATACATAAACTCGATGACAATACTAAAAACCACATTGACAAATAACAATGAAAAATAATGAAGAACATCAATAAAAAACATTAAAAAAAGAAATTTACAGTAATAACTAACACTAATAACACTGTGAGCATTTAACAAGAAGTAGTGTGCTAACTACCAGCAGCAGAGTTAATTAAAAATAGTAATAACGTTATCATTAACATCACCTTGGGAAAGCTTTATTATCAATGGGAATAAAGAGACCTGTCACAGAGCAAGACTTTATTTTCGATGATATTTCGATCAGAACTGAGCATTAACAAATCTTCATATAGCCTAGATAAAGCTCGATAATAAGTGAAGCGTCCAGTGAAAGAGGCTGGTGAATCGGGCTTAAAGTCTAACTACTAAACGAGGGTCATTAAAGTTGCATGTCACCTGTTTACCACCAATCAAAAACAATTTATTCCCTAAAATAGACAATAAAGTAAACTCTTAGCGCAATTACACTGGGAGATACACAATTCTCGGTGTGTATATAATATAGTAAATAATAATAATAATAATAATAATAATAATAATAATAAACAGTTTCGTTTCTTGGTATAAAGTCAAAACATATAGCATAACTTTATGCCTCTTGGCTGGCTTGTCCCAGTCAGTGACTGTAACACAAGGTGAAAGGGTCATACCAGATACTTGTGACATACCTTGGATAGGTTTCGAGGTTTATTTTTTCGTACCTTCGCAGTTCTGCCTTAATTTAAGGCTTCCTTGTACACTACTTGTCCAACCAGGCTGTTGGTATCATATAAATTATAAAAGGTATACAATATCCAGGATTCAGTTAAACGAGGTTGATGGATTGATGATAGTCATATCGCCTATCTTCAAGATAGTAAGACATCCCTGAATTCGACTGATGAAACCTGCAGCGCAGGCAAAACGTTTCGCCAGTAAATATATCTAGTGTTGCGCACGTCTGACGCGTCAGGCTGTTGGTGTCAGCGGCTCACATAGTTCTTACGAGCAACTCTTGAAGAATCAGTAACACCTTGTACTGTCCAGCGTCCCTGGTGACAAGATAAATAGTTTTTTGTGAAATTAGTGGATAAGACCCGACTCCCATCATCAACCCAACCAACTCAACTTCTCAACCTTTAACCCCTTCCGCCACGCCCAACCCTCTCTTCAACCCTTCCCTATCCAGAACACCCCCACTAACATATCTCCAATCCACCCGTTCCCCACCTCTCTGCCATCCCCGACACCGCCTCACCATCATCCTGCCATCCACCCCTTCCCCACACAACCATCTCCACGATCTCATCTCTCTCCAATACCAACCCATTCGACTTCCACCACCACCCCCCACCCCCGACCCCCCATCAACCCTCTCATTCCAAAAGAGTTGTCGTCACCAAGTTGGGGTTCATTTAAACCTCTCAAGAAGTTATTAATTTATTTCTTGGAAGTTGGAAACACTTCTCAATTTATATATTTCCTCGACAAGAGTTGAAATTCTCGAGCTGGTGACGAGTCAAGTATGATGGTAGGTGAGAGGCATCACTTTTCCTTTATATATATATATATATATATATATATATATATATATATATATATATATATATATATATATATGTCGTGCGATTAGGTAAAACTGGTCAATTAGCAAGAACTCATTTAAAATTGAGTCCTTTCTAAAATTTTCTCTTATACGTTTAAAGATATATTTTTTTAATTTATGTTAATGTAAAAATTTATAATTTTGTACCAAAAGAAAGTTTGAAAACCTACCTAACCTTATTATAACAAGCGCAATTTAATTTAGCCTAACCCAACTAAATATATTTTAGATACGTTTACAATAATTTAATAATAAACAAACACAATGAAATATATGTTTTTCCTTAGGTTCAGAATGATTTTTGCGAAATTATTACATACACAAATTTTCGCTTGTCTTATACGGCAAGAAGAGCATTGCTATTTAAGCCAAAATGGCAAGTTTTACCTAATCGGCACGATATATATATATATATATATATATATATATATATATATATATATATATATATATATATATATATATATATATATATATATATGTCGTGCGATTTTGGCTTAAATAGCAACGATCTTCTTGCCATATAATAAGACAAGCGAAAATTTGTGTATGCAATAATTACGCAAAATTATTCTGAACCTAACGAAAAATATATATTTCATTGTGTTTGTTTATTATTAAATTATTGTAAACATATCTAAAATATATTTAGTTGGGTTAGGCTAAATTAAATTGCGCTTCTTATCATAATGTTAGGTAAGTTTTCTAAGTTTCTTTTGGTACAAAATTATAATTTTTTTCATTAACATAAATGAAAAAATATATATCTTTAAACGTATAAGAGAAAATTTAAGAAAGTATTTAATTTTAAATGAGTTCTTGCTAATTGACCAGTTTTACCTAACCGTCACGACATATATATATATATATATATATATATATATATATATATATATATATATATATATATATATATATATATATATATATATATATATATATATATATATTGATTGTACCAATGTATTCATGTTCATGTTTATGTTTTCTGTCAATGTATACTGTCTATTAATAAAGCACTCATTCAATATATATAGGGAGTGGTAGGAGAAGAAAATATTCAAACAGCTCCGGGGAGAACCTCGAGTTTTCCCCTGAGGTACGTTATTGTCTTCTCTGAGGATGAGGGTCCCCAACAAGTTCTAGAGGGGTACCTCCCTATATTTTTATTAAAAATATATATATATATATATATATATATATATATATATATATATATATATATATATATATATATATATATATATATATATATTATGCAGATTTTACGAACAAGCGATATAAGATGCAAAGCAACCACTGGCGGAGTTGAATGATAGCTCTAGGACTTTCAAGTCGCAATCAACACATCGGGAGCTTGCAATGTTGCAGAAAAAAAGGAGGTCCAAGCAAATCGATCACAGGGCGCCAGGGTCAACAAAGGCGCTTCCTGTGATCGTATCTCCTTAGACCTTTTTTGCAACATTGCAAGATCCTGATGTGTTGATTGCAACACGAAAGGCCTAAAGCTATCATTCAACTTCCCTGGTGACTGTTTTGTGTATATATATATATATATATATATATATATATATATATATATATATATATATATATATATATAATAATTATGTCGTGCCGAATAGCTTAAACTACAACGCTCTTCTTGCCGAATAAGGCAAGCGAAAATTTGTGTATGTAATAATTTCGCAAAAATCATTCTGAACTTAACGGAAAAAATATATTACATTGTTTTTCGTTAATATTAAATTATTGTAAACTTATCAAAAATATATTTAGTTGAATTAGGATAAATTAAATTGAGCTTATTATAATGTTAGGTAAGTTTTCTAAGGTTCTTTTGGTACAAAATTATTAATTTTTACATTAACATAAATTAAAAATATATGTTTAAACGTATAAGAGAAGATTTTAGAAAGGACTTAATTTTAAATGAGTTTTTGCTAAATGACCAGTTTTACCTATTCGGCACGACATATATATATATATATATATATATATATATATATATATATATATATATTATATCGTCTTGGGATATATTAAGCATTTATTTTTTTCATTTAAGCTCACGTGCTGATAAAGGTCTCTTCTAGTTTATTATTTTCTTGTATTCATCGGAGACCATTAACGCCCTGAGTAACGAGTGTGTGTGTGTGTGTGTGTGTGTGTGTGTGTGTGTGTGTGTGTGTGTGTGTGTGTGTGTGTGTGTGTGTGTGTCGTTGAATAAGGGGTGTGAACTCTGATGGACCATGGCTGCTCCTGCTCTCTGATGGAAACTTCACTGGGAGAAAAAAAAACTCGCTATAAATAAAATAGCTTGAATAGAGCGGTGAAGGGATTTTTTTTCCAGTGGTTAGGGCAGGAGGAAGGAAGGGAGGGAGGGAGACGGAAGGAGTTAAAAGGAGAGAGTGAGACGCAAGTTAGGAGGGAGGGAGTGAGGTGGAATGTATGAGGAAGGAGTGAGGCAGTAATCAGAGGGAGGGAGTTAGGCGGGAGTAAGAAGGAGGTAGTGCAATAGATGTTAGAAAGACTTAGTGAAACGGGAGTTAGGATGGAGTAAGACGCAAGATGTAAATAGAAGGGAACTTGGACGGGGTCTCGATGCCGGTAAAGGCTTCTCAATCCAAGGAACTGAAGCAACTTTTCATCGGGGTCAAACCTGATTATCTTCTATTTCTCAAGGACAGTGCATCCTCTCTGTGTATGTAGAGCTTCCCCTAATAATAATAATAATAATAATAATAATAATAATAATAATAATAATAATAATAATAATAATAATATAATAAATAGAAATAATAATAATAATAATTAAAATAATAATGATTATTAGGAATGACCGAAGAGGGTCGTTTTTTAAGAGATTGCTTGAACTTTTTATTTAGTTTAGCCTTCAACTTTTCGATTTAATTTTATCCATAACTCTAGAACGTCTCATCCAATCGGGTTCAAACTTTCAATGCTTCTGCAATTTAACGAGAAAGATACTTGAGATAACTGGGATGTTCACCTGCCTTGTGACAAAAGTTGTTGAGGTACTGTTTTTCATATGATAATTTCTGAGTGCCACATCTGATTAGCTTTAACCTTCCATACTGCAAGATTGCAAGAATATCATAGCGTTATGTTGCAGTGAAGTTGCAAGAATATCATAGCGTTGTGTTGCAGTGATGGTGCAAAATCAAAGTTATTATGTTGCAGTAATGGTACAAGATCACAGATATTATGTTGCAGTGATGGTGCAAGATCACAGATGTTATGTTGCAGTGATGGTGCAAGATCACAGATGTTATGTTGCAGTGATGGTGCAAGATCCCAGATATTATGTTGCAGTGATGGTACAAGATCACAAATATTATGTTGCAGTGATGGTGCAAGAACAACATAGATATAATTATGTTGTCAGTGATGGTGCAATCAGTATCGCCGTTCAGCTATGTTGCAGTGCTGACGCGAGGCCCTCACAGCTCTCTGTAGTCATGTTGCAACCATCATCATAGATAGATTTAAACAGTTCCTCCGGGCACTTCCTGATTGACCTTCCCTATAGACAGTCTGCTGTTGCTTCCAGTTGCTTAATTGTCCTGGTCAGCAACAAGAAGGCGTCTTGAATCGTGCCTAGCGGTTCATCAAGAATCGAACAGTTCAACTAGAACAGTGTAGTTCAACAAGAACAGAGTAATTCATGTAGAAGGAAGCAGTTCAACTAGAACAGAATGGCTTTTTTTACATTAGTAAACACTGATTTCTATGTAGCCAAGAAGGTCATTAATTTCAGAGATTATCAACAGTTGTTTCCTTTATTATTGTCCTTGGAGACTTCAACACTGCAGATAGCCACGAGTGATCCAAGAAGAGTGTCGACAGCACAGGTGGCTGCCCATGTACACTATAACTCGCTACATACATACATACATATATATATATGTATATATATATATATATATATATATATATATATATATATATATATATATATATATATATATATATATATATAAACAAACAAACTGCACCGGCTGGGAATCGAACCCACAGTACTTTAACAAGCCACCCAATTAGTCCACCAAATTTCCCAGACGCTTAAAACCACTTGTTCGTGGCTGCATTAATATATTTATATATATATATATATATATATATATATATATATATATATATATATATATATATATTGCAAAAAGATCACAGTAAACAGGTGATATTAAAATATGCAAGACAACCACTATGAAAAAATAGAAGAATTCCATAGTGGTTGTCTTGCATATATATATATATATATATATATATATATATATATACTGCTCGTGTGACTGGTATTATTAACGGGAGGAGAATGAAATTAGTCATGTAGCTTGCCACAGCCACGTACACCCACCCATTAGGAGTGACATATCCAGTGATACATGGCACTAGATGTACCTAACACTGATGGATAAGTGGTCTAGAGCCTCTCGGAATTTTGGCGGGTTACCTGGGTGGCGTGTATCGGGGGGTTCGATTCCCGGCCAGGGCAGTTTGATATTTGATTAAAACCACTTGTTTGTAGATTCATTAATATATATATATATATATATATATATATTCAACTGTCGAAGAATAAACAAATCAACTGAACAATAAACACGTATAAGATAACTTTGTTTTCTGCACTGCCACATCTCGTAGATGGCAACACTGCCACAGCTCATAGTTGGCAATACTGGCACAGTCTCTGGTTGGCAACACTAACCAAGGCTGATGCTGGCAACACTGCTTGAGGTAGTATTGCCAGCACACGGGATCGAAACTCAATATGCAGTAAATAATGACTCTTGGATCGCTCACTGTAAAAAAAAAAATGATATAATCGAAATGAAACTAAGAATTTAGCAATGACTATAATTCCTCTCTGAATTATAGTAACAATAACACCTCAGTCGTAATGTTATAGATATTGTAACAAACACACACACACACACACACACACACACACACACACACACACACACACACACAATATATATATATATATATATATATATATATATATATATATATATATATATATATATATATATATATATATATATATATATATATATATATATTTTTTTTTTTTTTTCAACAAGTCGGCCGTCTCCCACTGAGGCAGGGTGACCCAAAAGAAAGAAAATCCCCAAAAGAAAATACTTTCATCATCATTCAACACTTTCACCACACTCATACATAATCACTGTCTTTGCAGAGGAGCTCAGATACGACAGCTGAGAAAAGTCCCTCCCAGCTGTCACTATCTCAGACCCCTCCTTTAAAGTGCAGGCATTGTACTTCCCATTTCCAGGACTCAAGTCCAATTAAATCAATTAACTGGTTTCCCTGAATCCCTTCACAAAATGTTACCCTGCTCACACTCCAACAGATCGTCATGTCCCAAAAACCATTCGTCTCCATTCACTCCTATCTAACACGCTCACACATGCTTGCTGGAAGTCCAAGCCCCTCGCCCACTAAACCTCCTTTACCCCTTCCCTCCAACCTTTTCTAGGACGACCCCTACCCCGCCTTCCTTCCCCTACAGATTTATACGCTCTCCAAGTCATTCTACTTTGATCCATTCTCTCTAAATGACCAAACCACCTCAACAACCCCTCTTCAGCCCTCTGACAAATACTTTTAGTAACTCCACACCTTCTCCTAATTTCCACATTCCGAATTTTCTGCATAATATTTACACCACACATTGCCCTTAGACAGGACATCTCCACTGCCTCCAGCCTCCTCCTCGCTGCAGCATTTGCAACCCATGTTTCACACCCATATAAGAGTGTTGGTACCACTATACTTTCGTACATTCCCTTCTTTGCCTCCATGGATAACGTTTTTTGTCTCCACAGATACCTCAATGCACCACTCACCTTATTTCCTTCATCAATTCTATGGTTAACCTCATCCTTCATAAACCCATCCGCTGACACGTCAACTCCCAAATATCTGAAAACATTTACTTCTTCCATAATCCCTCTCTCCAATGTGATATCCAATTTTTCTTTATTTAAATCGTTTGATACCCTCATCACCTTACTCTTATCTATGTTCACTTTTAACTTTCTACCTTTACACACTCTCCCAAACTCGTCCACTAATCTTTGCAACTTTTCTTTAGAATCTCCCATAAGCACAGTATCATCAGCAAAAAGTAACTGTGTCAACTCCCATTTTGCATTTAATTCTCCATAATTTAATCCCACCCCTCTCCCCAACACCCTAGCATTTACTTCTTTTACAACCCCATCTATAAATATATTAAACAACCATGGTGACATTACACATCCCTGTCTAAGACCTACTTTTACCGGGAAGTAATCTCCTCTCTCCTACACACCCTAACCTGAGCCTCACTATCCTCATAAAAACTCTTTACAGCCTTCAGTAACTTACTACCTATTCCATACACTTGCAACATTTGCCACATTGCTCCCCTATCCACTCTATCATATGCCTTTTCTAAATCCATAAATGCAATAAAAACTTCTCTACCTTTATCTAAATACTGTTCACATATATGCTTCACTGTAAACACTTGATCTACACATCCCCTACCCACTCTAAAGCCTCCTTGCTCATCTGCAATCTGCAATATATATATATATATATATATATATATATATATATATATATATATATATATATATATATATATATATATATATATATATATTGTCGTGCCGAATAGGCAGAACTTGCGATTTTGGCTTAAATAGCAACGCTCATCTTGCCATATAAGACAAGCGAAAATTTGTGTATGCAATAATTTCGTAAAAATCATTCTGAACCTAACGAAAAAAATATATTTCATTGTGTTTATAATTAAATTATTGTAAACGTATCTAAAATATATTTAGTTGGATTAGGCTAAATTAAATTGCGCTTTTTATAATAAGGTTAGGTAGGTTTTCAAAGTTTCTCTTGGTACAAAATTATAAATTCTTACATTACTATAAATGAAAAAAATATATCTTTAAACGTATAAAAGAAAATTTTAGAAAGGACTTAATTTCAAGTGAGTTCTTGCTAATTGGCCAGTTTTACCTAATCGGACGCTAATATATATATATATATATATATATATATATATATATATATATATATATATATATATATATATATATATATATATAAAACAGTCATAGACATAATCCTAGACACAATCACAGACGTCATCATAGACACTCATGGACACAATGATAGACTCCCACATTCTTAGACATAGTCACAATCTCATAAAAAAATGAATTCCTTTTTCTTTCTTAAAATTGTTAGACGGGAGGAATTCAAGGCAGTAATGTCCACCATTATGAAGGGGAAGAAGCTTCTAAATAGTTAAAACCTCCCCTCTTCATCTTCCCTTTTACCCAACCCCTAACCCTCTTCCCCCTACATCAATCCCCCAATCACTACCTACCTCCCCCTCCTTCCTGCCCTATTTTTGCCGATGGGCGAGTACGGCGTTGGCACTTCTCTTCCCTGGCGCTGGTGCAACGTCTCTCTTAGGATTTTAGGTCACACAGGTCATTATCCTGATTTTTCCCTCTTGTACAATACGCATCTTGATGGTGCCATTATGGTGGAGGTGAGGGCAATGCGCGGGTGTACGTAGGTGCGTTGAGTGCATATATGTGAGTGTGTGTGTGGTGTGTGTGTGTGTGTGTGTGTGTCGCGCGCGTGTGTGTGTGTGTGCGCGCGCTCACCTAGTTGTTGTTGCAGGGGTCGAGTCAAAGTGTGTGTGTGTGTGTGTGTGTGTGTGCATGAGTATGCTTCTTTGCGAGTATGTGTATGCCTACTTGCGTGTATGCGAGAGTACATAGATGTATGAGCTTTGGTGTGTACCTGCTTGCATGCGGGCGCGCGAGTATATGTATGTATGTGAATGTGAGAAACTGCATGTATGTGTGCGTGTCTTCCGTTTATGCGTGCATGCGTTTATAAGTGTGTAATCGTGAGTCTGAGTGCGTGTTTGCTAATCATAACCAACTGGTATGTACCTGTCTGTAGTGACAGTAGCAGAGCTATGCTGGTGGTGTCCCTTAACCAAGGCTTAGTTCATCGTACACTTTTAAAGTATCCAGTGGTTGTAACCAACGATACCTCCTTCTGGATCCCACTTCAGGGGCTGAAGCGCATGCTGCTTCATCCAAGATCCAACTTCAGTGACTGTAGCACATCTATTAACAAATATTTTTTGGCATGCTCTCTCCATCTGTTGCAAACTTAGAGGATTGAACCTCAACCATCCCTTGCGCTGAATTTACCCACAACAACCACAACAACAATAATAATAACCATGATCTGTTGACATCGTTTTTTCTTGGTTTATGATGATAATCTATTTATATTTTTTTCGTATCCTTTCACTGTCAGTTAAGAGGGAGGGCCAGGAGGTGATGCATGACCCCAGTAACCAGGAAAAATGATGTGTACGCACACCAGCGGACACACTAAACTACACTCTTACGCTTACGGACACACAAACACACACACACGCATTCACAAACGTACACACACACATGCTAAAAGACACAAAAGACACAAAACACACACGAATCACAAACAAAACACTCACAACGAACAAAATACACACGCAAGACACAAATACACACAAGACACAAATACACACAAGACACAAACACACACACACAAACACGCACACGCACGCACACACACAAACACACATGCACGAACACAAAAGACACACACACACACACATGCACGAACGCAAAAGACACACACACAAATATATATATATATATATATATATATATATATATATATATATATATATATATATATATACACAAACATGCACACTTATTTCAGTACGTGTGGAAAAACTTCCTACCATTCCTCCTCCGACCCCAAGAAATCCAATTCCTCTTAAATTCCCATTCCCATTCCCACCGTCATTAGGAATAAACAACAGTTAGTGAGACAGCTGAGCCAGTCTTGGGAACCCACCGAAGGTGCTTCGTGAGTCCCCCAAGGTGCTTTGTAACAGTCACCCCCAAGGTGCTTTGTAACAGTCACCCCAAAGGTGCTTTGTAACAGTCACCCCCAAGGTGCTTTGGAACAGTCACCCCCAAGGTGCTTTGAACAGTCACCCCCAAGGTGCTCTGTAACAGTCACCCCAAGGTGCTTTGTAACAGTCACCCCCAAGGTGCTTTGTAACAGTCACCCCCAAGGTGCTTTGTAACAGTCACCCCCAAGGTGTTCTGGTAAGTCATCTCTCTTACAGCATGTGCTGTGTAAGCAGTCAACAGTCACCTCAAGATGCTTGTAACAGTCACCCAAGTGCTTGTAACAGTCACCCAAGATGCTGTGTAACAGTCACCTCTCAAGATGCTGGTAAAGTCACCTTAAGATGCTGTGTAACAGTCACCCTCAAGATGCTGTGTAACAGTCACCCTCAAGATGCTGTGTAACAGTCACCTTCAAGATGCTGTGTAACAGTCATCTTCAAGATGCTGTGTAACAGTCACCTTCAAGATGCTGTGTAACAGTCACCTTCAAGATGCTGTGTAACAGTCATCTTCAAGATGCTGTGTAACAGTCATCTTCAAGATGCTGTGTAACAGTCACCTTCAAGATGCTGTGTAACAGTCATCTTCAAGATGCTGTGTAACAGTCATCTTCAAGATGCTGTGTAACAGTCACCTTCAAGATGCTGTGTAACAGTCACCTTCAAGATGCTGTGTAACAGTCACCTTCAAGATGCTGTGTAACAGTCACCCTCAAGATGCTGTGTAACAGTCATCTTCAAGATGCTGTGTAACACTTCAAAGATCCCCTTGCAGTTATGCTTTTCTAATTCTGGGTTAAGCCTCTCGAGGCCCTGGCAGCGATGGGTTGTATGTCTGTGTCAGGGGAAACGTCTTCCGCCTGAACAAAAGAAGGGAAAAATAAATAAATGAATGACTTGAGGAATAATGACGAAGATAATTTTCTAAGGATTTTAATTAAAAATAAAATAAATTGGCTTCTGTTGTTCCAGTAGGATGTTGAGACAGGAGTATCTTATGCCCAGGATGGTCTCCTGGTAATGTTTTAGAAGTTATCCTGGGTGGCGGTGTTCGTCCTATGTTCTGGAATTCCTGTCACTACTTGGTCGTAGCACCACAATTCATATTTCAGAACTGAAGAGTCGTAGTGTCCCACTACGACCTGTAGACGGGGATCTTGCTCCAATTAACTAGCGTCTACCCTGGTTGACCAGGCCAGCAGCACAGCTGATAATTAAAAAAAAAACCACTGGTTACATAAGGGTTAGATAAGTATAACATTGAAGAAAGACAAAGGTTGTTATTCTACTTCAATGCCATTACTTGAAACCAGATAAATCAGTAACAAAGAACAGAAATACTCCTGGTAGATCACCTTATCTGATCAGGAGAAGAGTGGAGGTGAAGTGCTTCTCCAAAAATTCAACCCACACCAGGTAAGGTTAATACTACCAGAAGTAGAAATTAAAGCAAATCAGACCCCAGGAACTGAAGTTTAGCCTCAGTCCGCTAGATGGTAGTGCGAGCGGTAACACGCTAATGGTTCCTGGGTGTCTTGACAACCATAACCTCCACTTTTTAAGGGCTTTTCCCTCACAGTCTGTATATTTTTGTAGAGAGAATGTATGAAATGTACTGGAGGAGGAGGAAGAGGAGGGGAAGAAGAAGAGGAGGAGGAGGAGGAGGAGAGGAGGAAGAGAAAGAAAAGGAGGAGGAGGAGGAGGATGAAGAGGAAGAGGAGGAAGAGGGGAGTAGGAGTAAGAGGAAAGGAATGTTGAAGGAAGGGGGGAGGAGGAAGCAGAGGAAGAGGAGTAGGTGAGGGAGAAGGAAGAGGAGTAGGAGAGGGAGCAGGAAGAGGCAATGAAGGATCTTGAAGAGGGGAGGGAGACGGGCTAAACGAGGCCGAAAAGGTAAGAAAGGGAAGGGGATGGGGCAACGATGAGGAGGGGATGGGAAAAGGAGAGTGACAAGGGGTGGGAAAGTAAGAAAGGTGAGGGGAGAGGAGGAAGAAGGGGAAAAGAAAAGGTAAGGAGAGGGAGGAGAGAAATAATGTCTCTGGGAGAACTTGCCAACACACTGAATCCCTCCCTCCACTCACCCTCACTCTCTCGCCCTCACTCTCTCACCCTCACTCTCTCGCCCTCACTCTCTCACACTCACTCTCTCACCCTCACTCTCTCGCCATCACTCTCTCACCCTCACTCTTTCCCTCTTTCTCTCACTCTCATCTCCTTTCTCTCACTCTCTCCTCCTTTCTCTCACTCTCTCCCCTCACTCTCTCTCCCTTACTCTCCCTCAGTGTCTCCCCCTTCACTCTCTCCCCCTCAATCTTTCCCCCTCGCTCTCTCCTCCTCACTCTCCCCCTCGCTCTCTCCTCCTCAATCTCTCCCCCTTACTTTCCTTATTAACCTCCCTTTATCCCTCGTTCTCATGGCGGCTGCCTTCATGGTGAAGGGCTCTTGCTCCAAGCAACTACAGATGAGCCCCTCTCGTCCTTACATCATACATTATTTTCTACCATTTCCTCAAACACTGTATGACCCTATGAGTTTAGCGCTTCCCCGTGAAAATTACAGTAATCCTCCCATCCCCTCTCCCTTATCATTATCTTTACTTTCATTTCTGTTTTCTCCCTCCCTTATCCATATGTTCTTTTCCTTATTCTCACCCCTAATTTTTTATCTCTTCATTACCATTTTTTTGTCCACATCTGTTTTTCCTCTCTCCTTTTCTATATTTTCTTTCTTACTATCTTCATTCCCTCTTCCTCATCCGAATTTTCTGTTCCTTGTCAGTTTCTCCCCTCCCTTGTCTACGTGCTTTTTTTACGCTCATTCCTTGCATTTATCCTCTTTTCTCTTAGGAAGCAGAGATTACGCTCGCTCCTTCCAACCTTTGAGATAAATAGTGAATTTGACTCAATGAAACGCGAAGATTTATGTGAAGTGCTCAGCGAGTTAACATACTTCGAGATAATAGGTGCAACATAAATGTGGTTAGCTTTATAGATCAATGAAAAGAACTGCGGTTTGAATATATATATATATATATATATATATATATATATATATATATATATATATATATTATTAATATTACAATATATATATATGTATTATTATATATATTATATATATAAAAATTATATATATATATATATATATTATATATATATAATAATATATATATATATATATATATATATATATATATATTATATATATATATATATATATATATATATATATATATATATTATATATATATATATATATATATATATATATATATATATATATATATATATATATATATATATATATATATATATATATATATATATATATATATTATATATATATATATATATATATATATATATATATATATATATATATATATATATATATATATATATATATATATATATATATATATATATATATATATATATATATATATATATATATATATATATATTTATTTTATTTTTTTCAACAAGTCGGCCGTCTCCCACCGAGGCAGGGTGACCCAAAAAGAAAGAAAATCCCCAAAAAGAAAATACTTTCATCATCATTCAACACTTTCACCACACTCATACATAATCACTGTCTTTGCAGAGGAGCTCAGATACGACAGCTGAGAAAAGTCCCTCCCAGCTGTCACTATCTCAGACCCCTCCTTTAAAGTGCAGGCATTGTACTTCCCATTTCCAGGACTCAAGTCCAACTAAATCAATTAACTGGTTTCCCTGAATCCCTTCACAAAATGTTTCCCTGCTCACACTCCAACAGATCGTCATGTCCCAAAACCATTCGTCTCCATTCACTTCTATCTAACACGCTCACACATGCTTGCTGGAAGTCCAAGCCCTCGCCCACAAAACCTCCTTTACCCCTTCCCTCCAACCTTTTCTAGGACGACCCCTACCCCGCCTTCCTTCCCCTACAGATTTATACGCTCTCCAAGTCATTCTACTTTGATCCATTCTCTCTAAATGACCAAACCACCTCAACAACCCTCTTCAGCCCTCTGACAAATACTTTTAGTAACTCCACACCTTCTCCCAATTTCCACATTCCGAATTTTCTGCATAATATTTACACCACACATTGCCCTTAGACAGGACATCTCCACTGCCTCCAGCCTCCTCCTCGCTGCAGCATTTGCAACCCATGCTTCACACCCATATAAGAGTGTTGGTACCACTATACTTTCGTACATTCCCTTCTTTGCCTCCATGGATAACGTTTTTGTCTCCACAGATACCTCAATGCACCACTCACCTTTTTCCTTCATCAATTCTATGGTTAACCTCATCCTTCATAAACCCATCCGCTGACACGTCAACTCCCAAATATCTGAAAACATTTACTTCTTCCATAATCCCTCTCTCCAATGTGATATCCAATTTTTCTTTATTTAAATCGTTTGATACCCTCATCACCTTACTCTTATCTATGTTCACTTTTAACTTTCTACCTTTACACACTCTCCCAAACTCGTCCACTAACCTTTGCAACTTTTCTTTAGAATCTCCCATAAGCACAGTATCATCAGCAAAAAGTAACTGTGTCAACTCCCATTTTGCATTTAATTCTCCATAATTTAATCCCATCCCTCTCCCCAACACCCTAGCATTTACTTCTTTTACAACCCCATCTATAAATATATTAAACAACCATGGTGACATTACACATCCCTGTCTAAGACCTACTTTTACCGGGAAGTAATCTCCTTCTCTCCTACACACCCTAACCTGAGCCTCACTATCCTCATAAAAACTCTTTACAGCCTTCAGTAACTTACTACCTATTCCATACACTTGCAACATTTGCCACATTGTTCCCCTATCCACTCTATCATATGCCTTTTCTAAATTAATAAATGCAATGAAAACTTCTCTACCTTTATCTAAATACTGTTCACATATATGCTTCACTGTAAACACTTGATCTACACATCCCCTACCCACTCTAAAGCCTCCTTGCTCATCTGCAATCCTATTCTCTGTCTTACCTCTAATTCTTTCAATAATAACCCTGCCATACACTTTACCTGGTATACTCAGTAAACTTATTCCCCTATAATTTTTACACTCTCTTTTATCCCCCTTCCCTTTATATAAAGGAACTATACATGCTCGCTGCCAATCCCTAGGTACCTTCCCCTCTTTCATACATTTATTAAACAAAAATACCAACCACTCCAGCACTATATCCCCCCCTGCTTTTAACATTTCTGTCATGATTCCGTCAATTCCAGCTGCTTTACCCCCTTTCATTCTACGTAATGCCTCACGCACCTCCCCCACACTCACATCCTGCTCTTCTTCACTCCTAAACGATGTTGTATCTCCCTGGCCAGTACATGAAATTACCGCCTCCCTCTTTTCATCAACATTTACAAGTTCCTCAAAATATTCCCGCCATCTACCCAATACCTCCAGCTCCCCATCTACTAACTCCCCTACTCTGTTTTTAACTGACAAATACATTCGTTTCCTAGGCTTTCTTACCTTGTTTATCTCACTCCAAAATTTTTTCTTGTTTTCAGCAAAATTTCTTGACAGAGCCTCTCCCATTCTTTCATCCGCTCTTCTTTTGCACTCTCTCACCACTCTCTTCACCTTTCTTTTACTCTCCATATACTCTGCTCTTCTACTAACACTCCTGTTTTGTAAAAACCTCTCATAAGCTACCTTTTTCTCTTTATCACACCCTTTACTTCTTCATTCCACCACTCACTCCTCTTTCCTCCTGCACCCACCCTCCTATAGCCTATATATATATATATATATATATATATATATATAATATAATATATATATATATATATATATAATATATATATATATAATATATATATATAATATATATATATATATATATATATATATATATATATATATATATATATATATATATATATATATATATATATATATATATATATATATATATATATATATATATATATATTATGTGTCGTGCGGAATATGTAAAACTGTTAGTAAGAACTCATTAAAATATCGTCTTTTCTAAAAATTTGTCTTAAACGTTTAAAGATATATTTTTCATCATGTTGATGTAAATATTAATAATTTTATACCAAAAGAACCTTAGAAAACTTACCTAACCTTATAATAACAAAGGCAATTTAATTTAGCCTAATCCAACTAAATGTATTTTAGATAAGTTTAGAATTTTATAATAAACAAACACAATGAAATATATTTTTTCGTTAAGTTCAGAATGATTTTTGCGAAATTATTGCATACACAAATTTTCGCTTGCCTTATTCGGCAAAAGAGCGTTGCTATTTAAGCCAAAATAGCAAATTTTACCTATTTATATATATATATATATATATATATATATATATATATATATATATATATATATATATATATATATATATATATATATATACGAAGACAAACACTATGAAAAATAGAGATTCAAGCGCTTTCGTGACTACTCACATTATCAAGGAACTATGAGTACTCACAAAAGCGCTTGGAATTCCTCTATTTTCATAGTGGTTGTCTTGCATATTGTGATATCACCTGTTTACTGTGATCTTTTTGTTTTATATATATATATATATATATATATATATATATATATATATATATATATATATATATATATATATATGTGTGAAACGTCGCAAGAACTGCTTGTGGTCAACGGTACTAGATCAGGATCATCAAGACAGAGACACAAGCTGCACCACTAAGCTTTTATTAGGACGACGTTTCGCCTTGTGTGGGGATTTATAAAACTATATAAGGCGAAATGTTTTTTTTTTCCAATAGAATTATGGATCTGGATGCAGACCATAGGATCTTTTGCTCTCTGCTCTCCCCGGTTCTTGAGCTTATCGTTATCCTCGTTTCTTTATCTTTGTCTCCTATTTTTTAGCATTATCCTCTCGCTTGAGTTATTTCCCTCTTCCTTGGTTTCAAATATCCTCTCATCTTCAGCTTTACACGAGCTTCTTATTTTTATCCCTTACTGACTTTAATTTGTCTCTTCTTTCTAAGCTTTATCAGCCCTATGCACTCTTCTATTCCTTTATGTTTCATTTCTTATTTTCACCCTCGTCTCATTATCCAGTACTTTCTTAGCCTTATCCCTCATCTTCTCCCATTCCTCTTTCTCTTCCCTTTCCCTTTTCCGATTTACATTACCCCCTTCCCTCTTCCATCTCAACGGTGACCCCTCGAAGCCAACCACTCTCCCTTTCATCTCCCCTCGACTCACTACTCACCTATCATCTCTTCCTCTTTCGTTACCCCCTCTCCCTCCCTCCCATCACCTCTTGACAAACTCCTTCCTAGAGATAGAGTGAGAGACGGGGAAGGAAAGAAAAGAACCTTTTGGCTTTATATTACACAAATAACCCGCACATAGAAGAGAGGAGCTTACGACGTCGGACCGAAACGTCGTCGTAAGCTCCTCTCTTCTATGTGCGGGTTATTTGTGTATTGTTCCAGTCACGGTATTGTCTTTTTTTTTTTTTGGCTTTATATTCTTCTACCCTCAATCAATCCCTTTACCTAGCTCCCTCCCTCCCTTCCGTTCTCCATGTTACCTAGCTCCCTTCCGTCCTCCATGTTACCTAGCTCCCTCCCTCCCTTCCGTCCTCCATGTTACTTAGCTCCCTCCCTCCCTTCCGTCCTCCATGCTACTCTTCCATTTTTCAGTGGTAAGGTGTTTGACTCTCAATGTATGTATGTATGTGTATATACATGTACAGTATATATATATATATATATATATATATATATATATATATATATATATATATATATATATATTATAGACAAGGAGTAAAGAGACAACATTAAATACAGAAGAAGTGAGGTCAAGAGTTATCTGTGTCGGTGATCTGAGGGAAAGTCAGTGTTACATGTCGGATGTGAGTGGGTTTCCCAACGCAAGATGAGCTTGGTTAACGATTTTCCAATATTAAATGCCCCTTGGTGCTGTGTTATTGTGCTTCAGAACTGTATAATTGCTGATTCAAACATTTTTTCCCTAGCTTTTTAGTTTTAGTTAATGATTAGTTCCGCAAATGTCCAGGCCATAAGGTGTTTGTGTATGTCTCTATGTATATATTACAGGCGTTATTCTGACGGTGTATTTTATATGAATAATATTGTTGGAGGATTCTGGTGTATAGGCTGCGTGATGCTTCACTAGTGTAGAATGTGTCACATCCTGCGCGTGGGATCCTGTACATAGGTGCTTCCCTGTAGTACTAGTGGTTGGCATTTGGTCTTGTTAGATCGCATGTGGTTTTAGATATCATGACTGCCACATTAGTCACGTGTGCAACATCTGGGTATCACCATCCAGTGGATGGTGAAACTTGTATAAAATAAACATACCCAGATGTTGCACATGTCTTATTAATAAACACGTCGGTATTGCATACCTCTGATACATTGACACATTAGTGTTGCTTTGAGAGCCCTGGTTACACCACCTGTGAAGGTAAAATGATGCGTTATTAGAGCTGTTGAGAATCTGCTGTTATTTACGTCTGCTAAGAGGTAGTAAAAGGGAAACTTTACTTCGATTAAAATTATTTCAATGGCGTAACACTTGTCTTGGAGAAACACCGACCTACATATACTGCAAGCAATGAAGAAGAAACCACTCAGAAAACTACGTGGTTCATTGTCCAGTTACTGGGGAATACTGACACAGCGCCATAACCTGTATGATTTGTCAGGGAATCTATTTGTGACAATTAGATAAAGAAATGTTATACAGGTATCTTAAGTTGACTTGTAACAATGTAAATTGAAAATACATAGTTGACTTGTAACAATGTAAATTGAAAATACATACGCAAGATGTTCTGTTAACCATTTTGGTCCTTAGTTCATCTCTGTGTTCATATGCTTTTATATTAATATTAACAGGACAATGGGCACAATAAACTAGACTCCTCGGTAGCAAAATCTAAATCAATCTCTATGATGATAATGATGATGATGAGGAGGAAATCTTCATGAATTCCATTTCTTCTGAGTATGGAAAAAGCCAGCCTGTCAGAGGGTAATTCCCAAGAAACAGTAACTCGCGCTCTATTGCAATAATATTCTTGAAGCTGCCGTAGCTACTGAAATCTTAATGGAATACTTGAAGATATCCTTACATCCCTACTGAAGTCTCCCAGCTCAAGCTGACACTACTGAAGTCTCCCAACTCAAGATGACACTACTGAAGTCTCCCAGCTCAAGCTGACACTACTGAAGTCTCCCAACTCAAGCTGACACTACTGAAGTCTCCCAGCTCAAGCTGACACATTTCAACACTATGCATGAAGCCCTTCCTGTGAAATGGAATTTGACAGGGGAACATAGCAAGCTTTTGTTCTCACACTGTAACCATCGTATGGAATAGGAGAGTAACACACTGCCAGTATATCCAGGCTTGATCAGTATTAAAACAAAATGTGGATGGTTAGGATAGAGTAGTTTGTGGTTACAATAATGTAGTTGGGGTCATAAAGCGCCTGTAGAATGGGAGACAATGATGATTGATCCGAAGAGGAAAACAGCTCCAATTCATCAAATCAAGAGCTCTTCAGCAGCATCTCGGCAGCACTCTTGCGGGGTTATAATATTTATAATACCCACTAAGTAATTTTGAAATATATATATATATATATATATATATATATATATATATATATATATATATATATATATATATATATATATATCTTTCTTTCAACACGTCGGCCATTTCCCACCGAGGCAGGTGGGCCAAAAGGAAAACAAAAGTTTCTCCTTTTACATTTAGTAATATATTCAGGAGAAGGGGTTACTAGCCCCTTGCTCCCGGCATTTTAGTCGCCTCTTACGACACGCATGGCTTACGGAGGAAGAATTCTGTTCCACTTCCCCATGGAGATATATATATATATATATATATATATATATATATATATATATATATATATATATATATATATATGTCGTGCCGATTAGGTAAAACTGGTCAATTAGCAAGAACTCATCTAAAATTAAGTCCTTTCTAAAATTTTTCTTATACGTTTAAAGATATATTTTTTTCAATTATGTTAATGTAAGAATTTATAATTTTGTACCAAGAGAAACTTTGAAAACCTACCTAACCTTATTACAACAAGCGCAATTTAATTTAGCCTAACCCAACTAAATATATTTTAGATACGTTAACATTAATTTAATAATAAACAAACACAATGAAATATATTTTTTCGTTAGGTTCAGAATGATTTTGGCGAAATTATTGCATACACAAATTTTCACTTGTCTTATATGGCAAGGTGAGCGTTGCTATTTAAGCCAAAATCGCAAGTTTTACCTAATCGGCACGACATATATATATATATATATATATATATATATATATATATATATATATATATATATATATTATATTGTAACCACGAACGAGTGGTATATAATCAATAACAACACTGTGACTAGCTGGGGGATCAGAGCTTATTTCATTCTCCTCCCCGTTTGGTGTACTAACCACGAACGTTCGTGGTTACTATACTATACATACTGCTTGTGGAGGTTAGTAAACCAAACGGGGAGTAAAATGAAATTAGCGCTGAGGCACCCACACCATCGTATATCCTCGGATCACGGTACAACACCTAGCTCTGCTGGGTGCGTAATTCTTGCATATATATGTATATATAAAAACTGAACCCCAAATGTAGACGGGAAAATAGGAAAACAATATCCATTGTATATTTATTTCTCCCTATCCTTTCTCCTTCTTTCATTTTCCTTCTCCTCAGTCTTTTTCCTCTCCTTCCTTTATTTCTCTTTCCCCTCCTTTCCCCCTCTCCTCCCTTGCTCTTTCCTCCTCTCCTCCCAACCCCCTACCCAACCCTACCATGGAAACTGAGATTATTTCCCCCTGAATCCCTCATCACAATCAATAATAAGTTTCAGGGAGCCAGATCCTGCCCTTCTACGTGTAATCCCTGGATTCGCCGGGGATTTACCTCAGCTCGGGGAAGGGTATTAATCCAGTAATCCAAGGCCTAAGGGTAGAGAGAGTACGGGGATTTCAGCACCGCCGCTCTGAAGGATTGTTCTCCAATGAACAGTTGTTCCGTCACTCCACCTCTGAAGGATTGTTCTATGGCGAACAGAAGTTTCCAGAACCTCTGCTGTCAAGGGTTCTTCTCCGATGAATAAGTGTTCATCACCCAGCACTGACGGAGTGTTATCGTGTAAACATCACGTTCATGGCCGTCTCAGGAACTGTTCATTCATCCTCAGGGGTTTGCCAAACATAATTGCAAAAATGTGCTTTTTCACTTTTTTATTTTTGTCTTCTAATGTTTTAGTTTTAATAAACACACACACACACACACACACACACACACACACACACACACACATATATATATATATATATATATATATATATATATATATATATATATATATATATATATATATATATTGTGTGTGTGTGTGTGTGTTTTTAAAATACCACAGTGACTTAAAATTGCCTCGGTTACAAATGGTTCCAGCATTATTGATTACAATAAGAATATTTCCAAGATTAATTCAAAAATTTAATAATTCCAAGAAAAATGATTGTAGTATTTTACCAATGTCCCTTTTGATACAAAGATATGCTAGTGGTCATCTTTTACGTCTCCGTCATGATACCTCCGTCAAAAATCTGACCCCTGCGTGGGTCAAAAAAACGTAAGGAATACTGGAGGTTCGAGTCTCCGTCTACTAACCATGACCCAGTCACTGACCAGCCAGGCGGTTAATGAACGCCAAAAATAACTGTTTAATGATATACAAAGTTCCTTCTTGCATTCTTTAAGAACCTTTGGAAATTGTTTGTTCGTGCCCGGGGACTTCTCAGTGTCTAATTAGTTTTCTTGTTTAGAACCAAGTCGCTACTGACTAATTGTTAGGAGGTTTTTTTTTTTGGGGGGGGGATGGGTTTCATGAACATTTTTGTAATTTTTAGTATTTCATTTGTATCAAACCTAAGCTTTCATCATCTATGCGTGTGCTACTGTAATGTAACGAAGGCGTGACGCAGAAGCCAGTTTAACTCTTCGCCCTCTGGCAGGACTGCTGGTTATTTTCTCTGTCTCGTAAACATGTAAGATAAAAGGTAAATAAAACATACTCTTACTTACTTTAAGTTAACACTTACCCTTACTTGATTGTGAGTTTCTTAATAGTTCTTAGACCTGAAACAGTTACACACACACATTATATATATATATATATATATATATATATATATATATATATATATATATATATATATATATATATATATAGTGTGTGTGTGTGTCGTGCCGATTAGGTAAAACTTGCGATTTTGGCTTAAATAGCAACGCTCACCTTGCCATATAAGACAAGTGAAAATTTGTGTATGCAATAATTTCGCCAAAAACATTCTGAACATAACGAAAAAATATATTTCATTGTGTTTGTTTATTAATTAATTAATGTTAACGTATCTAAAATATATTTAGTTGGGTTAGGCTAAATTAAATTGCGCTTGTTGTAATAAGGTTAGGTAGGTTTTCAATGTTTCTCTTGGTACAAAATTATAAATTCTTACATTAACATAAATGAAAAATATATATCTTTAAACGTATAAGAGAAAATTTTAGAGAGGACTTAATTTTAGATGAGTTCTTGCTAATTGACCAGTTTTACCTAATCGGCTAATATATATATATATATATATATATATATATATATATATATATATATATATATATATATATATATATATATATATATTATTATATATATATATATATATATATATATATATATATATATATATATATATATATATAATTTACCAAACTGCGGCAGGCCAGGATTCGACCCCACGCCTCATGAGGCCAAACATTGTACAAGTCGCCTTACCATCTGAGCCATCGATCCTACAAAACAACACGAGCCTAAAGCACTAGACTTGTTTCATGTTACGAGGACACTCGCAAACATTCGCAGACAGGCGATCTCAACTATCAGGAGCTATGTAATGTTGCTGCCTTGCAACATTACATAGCTCCTGATGACTCACTAAGAAGTGTGAAAGTACTTGAGCTAAAGATTTCAACTCCCATGGCTTGTCTTGATATATATATATATATATATATATATATATATATATATATATATATATATATATATATATATAATATATATATATATATATATATATATATATATATATATATATATATATATGTATATGTATATCGTGCCGATTAGGTAAAACTTGCCATTTTGGCTTAAATAGCAACGCTCATCTTGCCGAATAAGACAAGTGAAAATGTGAGTATGAAGAAATTTCGCAAAAAACATTCTGAACCAAACGAAAAAAATATATTTCATTGTGTTTGTTTATTATTAAATTATTTTAAAAGTATCTAAAATATATTTAGTTGGGTTAGGCTAAATTAAATTGCGCTTGTTATAATAAGGTTAGGTAAGTTTTCTAAGGTTCTTTTGGTAAAAAATTAATAATTTTTACATTAACATAAATGAAAAAAATATATCTTTAAATGTTTATGAGAAAATTTTAGAAAGGACTTAGTTTTAAACGAGTTCTTGCTAATTGACCAGTTTTACCTATTCGGCACGACACACACACACACACACACACACAACACACACACACACACACACATACACACACACACACACACACACACACACAGGCAGGAACCATACATAGTTTTAAGACGCGGTATGATAAAGCTCATGGAGCAGGGAGAGCAGAGACCCAGTAGCGGACAGCGAAGAGGCGGGGCCAGGAGCTGAGTCTCGACCCCTGCAACCACAATTAGGTGAGTACAATTAGGTGAGTGTACACACACGCACACACACAGGAGCCATGAATCGACCCCTGCAACCATAACTAGGTGAGTACACACACACACACACACACACACACACACACACACACACACAGGAGCTATGACTCGACCCCTGCAACTACAACTACGTGAGTACACACACACACACACACACACATATATATATATATATATATATATATGTGTGTGTGTGTGTGTACTCACATAGTTGTGGTTGCAGGGGTCGAGTCATATATATAATACAAAACCTTGGGGGTAGTTGGATAATAGTTCTATGCCTTTCGTGTTGTAATCAACACATCCTCAGGAGCTTGCAATGTTGCAGAAAAGAGGAGGAGGTCCAAGCAAATATGATCACAGGAAGCGCCTTTGCTGGAGTGAGGCAGAGAGGTTGCCTCCTGACTCCAGCCTCTCTGCCTCACTCCAGCAAAGGCACTTCCTGTGATCGTATTTGCTTGGACCTTTTCCTCTTTTCTGCAACACTGCAAGCTCCTGATGATGATTACAACACGAAAGACCTAAAACTATTATCCAACTCCCCACCCCCAAGGTTTTGTATATATATTCTGGAACTCGAACCGTGGTTCTGACTGGTAGCAGGTCCAGCGCTGTGCCACTGGGCTATTAACTTTTGAGGGGGTACGAGAATAGGTGTACTATGAAAGCTCCTGGGGCAGTGGGAAAGGAAAGTTGGGTCACAAATGGTGCGCACTGATGCAGACATGATATAGCACTGCTGTCTGCGAAACTTTCCTATTTATAAGCCTCGTAGCCCAGTGGTACAGCGCTGGACCTGCTGTCAGTTATGACCACGGTACGTGTCCCCGTTCGTTCTTCTGTTTATCTATGTATTTATCTACCTTTCAAGATATATTTACACAAACACACACACACATTACCTCTCAGTCCACAGCAGGATTCGAACCTGCACACTCAGCATCAAAGTACACAGTACTTTAGCCACCCGCCTAGACCCCACATAAAGTACCTCGTACTTTGATACAGTGCACAGGTTCGAATCCTGCTGTGGACTGAGAGATATGTTTGTAATTAATTTACGTGGTCATGTATTTAAGAGAACTTGCAGTTGATTAAGTGGACATGTATTTGGTTAAATTGGGTATGTTAATGATTTATTTGGATTTATAATTGATTCAAGGGAAAATGCATTTAAGTGGACATGTGTACATATATGTAAGTAGATATATATTGAGTTAACTAGATATATTTGATTCAGACGCATTGTATTTAAGTGGAATTGAATTTTATTAAAGTGACATATATATTTAAGTGGACACTTATTTGATTTAAGCGAAAAAAATATTTGATTTATCATGACATGAATTGATTTAATTAAGTGGATATATATTTAATCGGAAATACATTCTATTTAAGTGGACATGTAGTCTATTAAAGTGGAACCGTATTGGATTTATGCAGCCCCGCTTTTTCATTAACCTCAGTCACATATTCTCGTAATTGATTTGAGACTGGTCATCTCTGCTGCCTTGGTGTCTTATTATTTTGGCTTTTGATGTTGCTGCTTTCCTTGGACATCAGTAATTTTGAAAATGCGTCTCCAGGAAGGCCCCTTTGATACTATTGGGGAGGGGGGGGGGATCGCGGGGGCGGGGGAGGCATTGGTACCCTTCGGAGAGATTAATTATTTCACGTAATATGTCAGGAAAAACACAGTGTTTCCTCCCACTGTGTAACTGTCATATAGAACAATATAGCAGCTTTTTTTAACTGGCGCTGTGAACTCCTTTTCCGGCTTCTAATAATAATAATAATAATAATAATATCTTTACTACAAGTACATGTACATGGTATACAGGCCTAGCTGACATCAATGACATACTACTATATAGAAAGCGGCTTGTTATGCTGAGCATTTCGGGCAAATTAGGTCAGTTTTGTCCCAGGATGCGACCCACACCAGTCGACTAACACCCAGGTACCCATTTTAAACTGATGGGTGAACATGGACAGTAGGTGTCTTTGGAAACACGTCCCTAATGTTTTCCAGCCGTACTGGAGGAGATTCGAACCCCAGACCTCAGTGTGTCAGCTGAGTGCGCTTGCGATCGAGCTACGGGACACCATAAACAACTTAGTTAATACCCACTTATTCTAAACTTATTTTCCTCTTATAAAAAAATCGTAAATTAATATCCTGGGTAAAATAACCCATTGAATAATAAAGGAATGTAAATGTTTTTGAAACAGTTAATAATATTATCTTGGACACATATTTTAATGTTGCAGGGACACCTTCAGGTGTCCCAGCCAAGACCTCTGAGTAATCATACACCTGGTCATAGACCGGACCGAGGGGGCGTTAACCCCCGGAACATCTTACAGGAATTCACCCTCCAGGTAATAGTTTTTGTCACTTAGGAGAGGAACCTTATAATTTCGTTTCGGTCATTCCTGGGCCTTTGTCACGACTATCACAGTTGTCAAGTCAGTTTTGACTTGACAGATAATCCAAGATGGATCGAAACGTCATTATAAGGTGAGTGCGACATTTGGGTGAAGTGTTGTAGCCACGGTGAGAGGTCTAATAACACTCGTGTGAGACAGGAGATTCATTATATCCTGGTCTAAGTAAGCATTTACAGTGAGCTAGCCACTGCAGTTTAGTTAGTGGGTGGTGACCCTTGTGGGTGGAGATCCTCGTGGGTGGTGACCCTCGTGGGTGGTGACCCTCGTAGGTGGAGATCCTCGTGGGCGGTGACCCTCGTGGGTGGGGACCCTCGTGGGTGGGGACCCTCGTGGGTGGGGACCCTCGTAGGTGGAGATCCTCGTGGGCGGTGACCTTCGTGGGCGGTGACCCTCGTGGGTGGGGACCCTCGTGGGTGGGGACCCTTGTGGGTGGAGACCCTCGAGGACGGTGACCCTCGTGGTTGGGGACCCTCGTGGGTGGGGACCCTCGTAGGTGGAGATCCTCGTGGGCGGTGACCTTCGTGGGCGGTGACCCTCGTGGGTGGGGACCCTCGAGGGCGGAGACTCTCGGAACACACTAGTTACTTGATTTAACCTCAGCCAATGACACCCTGCTCTCCTCCCTCTCGCACCCACTCCCGGGTCTCACACGCCTGGGTCTCGCACACCCACGCCCGGGTCTCGCACCCACGCCCGGGTCTCGCACACCCACCATGAATGCGTTCACTCTTCCTGTGGGTCTCCCATCCTGTTTACGCCTGTTATCTTGTTCTCAACTAAGGGAGAGAGGCAGGAATAGGTGGAAGGGAGGGAGAGTGTGAAAATAGGGAGGAGGAGGAAAAAGAGAAAAAGAAGGAAGCAGAAGAAGGCTCGAATAAAAGAAACGAAGGAGAGGGAAGAAAACGTGAATATGCAGAAGAGAGGAGAGGGCAGGAATAAAGAAAATGGAGGAAGAGAAGAAAACGAGAAAATGAGGAAGGAGAGGAGGAGGGAAGAAAAAAAGAGGAGGAAAGAAAAAAGAAAAGGGGGATTAGGGAAGGGAAAAAAAGAGGAAGAAGAAAAAAAAGAGATAAGAAAAAAAAGAGAGAACAAGGGAAGAAAAAAGAAGTGGAGAAGGGAGGAAAAAGAAGAGAGTGGAGGGAAGAGGCCGAGGTGAAGGTGGTTATTATGAGAGGTATTCCCTCCCCGCGTGCCCTCCACAATACCTCTCTTATGGGCCACGCACACCTAGCAAATTTGTTGTTATAAACCCATGTGGGGGCCTTTGTGGGTCCGATGGGGGTGGGGGTTAAGGGGGAGGTGTGGGATTTCCCCAGATTTTGGGGAAAGGGGAGGGGGTGAATTCGACTCTGATACACCCGCGGCGTTCGCGATAGAAATTTTTGCATATCCAGCTGAATCCGTGGCGAGGAGAGGGAGGGGAATAGAAGGAAGGGGAGGGTTAGGGGGAGGAGCAGAACTGACTAGCTTGCTCACAAGAATTCTGACGCGATCTATTTAGGAGGGAAATTTTGGAATACGAATATCTCATGTGTATTCACTATTTGTGTGTGTATGTGTATGTGTGTGTGTGTTTGTTTGTGTATGCTTATGTGTGTGTGTGTGTTTGTGTGTGTGCGTGTGTGCGTGTGCGTGCGTGCGCACCTATGTGTGTTTGCAGCGGTCGAGTCTTAGTCTTCTTGTGTCAGTAACTTCTTCTTTGACCGGATCTCAGCCATTAACAACTTTATTTAAAGAAAAAATCGAATCCTGCTTTCTTATTGTCTCGGAAACTGAATATTTTACATCCTGCTTTCTCTACTTTCAGCAAATGGTTCTTGACTCTAGGAACTGGAGCCACTCTTTTCTTCCTCAGAACAATCCTGATCCCCTCTCATTTTTCAGGCCCTGAGTGGTCCCTGCGAGTTTAACGCTTCTGTCTGAAAAACACGTAAAGTGACAGGTACATCTTGCCATTACTACTGACAGCCAGTGCATACTGAACATGCAGCTGTGCATCAACTTCTCATACCCTCCTTAGCATTGTTTTGCTTACTGACGTCCACACAGTGTTTACTTTCGATTCCAGAGGGAAGTCGACCAGATTCCTTCCTCAAGCAATGCGTGTAAAATAAAAAGCGAAATTTTATGCAGCACTGTCCTATTTTAAAAAAGTCTTTAGATATAAGGATGGGAAATACAGTGGAGCCCCGGTGTTCGTGAGGCTCCAAACTCGAATAATTATGTAAGTGTATTTTTGTAAGTGCCTTTGTAAGTGTATTTTTGTAAGTGCTTTTGTAAGTGTATTTTTGTAAGTGCTTTTGTAAGTGTATTTTTGGGGGTCTAAAAGGACTAAAATGCATGCACCAAGGAACGAGTAATTTTTCTCTTATATTAAATAAACCCTAAAAATAGAAAAAAAACGCGTATTACGGATGGAAAGAAAGAATTAATTGTTAATGTTGTGAGTAAAAAGAAGCTGGACGTTCCATCACTAAGCAAAACAAAGCTAAGAGGGGAGGGAGAATTTCATTAGGGAAGGAATAAATAGGGTTAAATCAGGCGTATCGGAGTAGCAGTAATGTTAAAAAATCAACTATTGAAGGAAAAGGGGCAAATAAGTGTCTAATTCAAGAGTTATGTGGATTGGAATAAGTGCTGGTTATGAGAAGCAAGTTATAGTGTTTATGTGCCTGGAGAAGAGAGGAGTGTAGAGGAGAGAGTGAGACAGACAGACAGACAGACAGACAGACAGACAGACAGACAGACAGACAGACAGACAAAGAGTTTTGGAAGCTTTGAACAGAGTAAGAAAATAATTGTTGTAGGTGACCAAAATGTTACGTTATGAGAAACTATTGTAGGGGGCATAGTAGGAACGTTATGAGGTCAGGGGTGAATAATACGGGGAGCTGCCCTCCTCTGAATTATATACAGTAAGAGGTTTTGTAGTAGATAATACTTATTTAAGGAAAAAGAGCGTAAATAAGTACATGAGATACAGTATGATATAGGGAGAAATGACAACAGTTTGTTAAACTTTTACGATATTATCCATTTCTCTCAAGGAGAGCTTTATCCAATCATGATAAACCTCTCCTTGAGCGAAAATTTGTCACCTTAAAGACTAGTTCTGCTCTAAGTGTCCTAGTATTATATATATTTGTCTGCACTCTGCCTACAAACCTCTATACATCGAGAAGCGAATTTCTTGTAGGTGTTACCAGCAAACTGTGTTGAGGAGAAGATGACAGCAGCGCCCCCGAGGGTTGCAACCCGCGTTGCCAGCTTTATTGAGAGACGTATTTGCCAGCATAGCCAATGAGGGAGTCGGAGTCGGAGGTAGTGGGGAAAGTGGAGGGAATTTTTTGCATTGGCATCATTAGATACACAGATACCTTTCATCTAACACTTGAATACTTCCAGCAGGTACTGAAGTTTCTTACGCAGAGGACTGGAGTGTTTTCTTATACAGGATAGGGCATTCCAGCAGATACTGGAGTGTACTAACACACTTTTCCCTGGATGCGACCCAAAGCAATCGGTTAACACACAGGTACCTATTTTTTACTGCTAATTGAGCAGTGGCAGCAAAAGTATGTGGAAACCTACCTATATGTTTTGCCGTGCCCGGATATCGAACTCAGCACCTTGCGATTGTGAATCGAATGTTCTAATAACTAAGCTACATGGCACCCCAGGCTGGATGGGGATTAGGGAGGTGGGGGGTGGGGTTGTTCTTTGGTGGAGGAGGAGCTGGAGGAGAAGGGGGGGTAGGTGGTGGAGAAGAGTGAAGTGATGGTGGTGGGTGGTGAGTTATGTTCACTCTCACTCTCCACACACACACTCTGCTCAGTCTACTGATACAATCTACTTACACAGTCTACCCATCCAGTCTACTCACATCTGAGAGGCAGTGTTCTAGAAGCCAGATAGACCTGATGATTATTTTGTTGTGCTTTTACTTTTCTGTTGTGGTGGATGTGATTGTTGTATTGTTGGGAGTGATTGTTGTATTGTTGGGTGTCAGTGTTGTAGTAGTAGGTGTGATTGTTGTGGTGGGTGTGATTGTTGTGGTGTGTGATTGTTGTGGTGGGTGTGATTGTTGAAGTGATGGGAGTGATTATTGAAGTGGTGGGTGTGATTGTTGCAGGTAGTGTTGGTGTTGGTTGTGATGGAGGGTGTGACTGTTGTAGCGGTAGTATTTTTGTTGCTTGTGATTGTTGTAGTGGTGAGTGTTAGTGTTGACTGTGATTGTTGTAGTGGTGAGTGTTAGTGTTGACTGTGATTGTTGTAGTGGTGAGTGTTAGTGTTGACTATGATTGTTGTAGTGGTGAGTGTTAGTGTTGACTGTGATTGTTGTAGTGGTGAGTGTTAGTGTTGACTATGATTGTTGTAGTGGTGAGTGTTAGTGTTGACTGTGATTGTTGTGGTGGTGAGTGTTAGTGTTGACTGTGATTGGAATAGTGATAATTTTGATAGTTGTTGCTTTAGTGTTGTGTTGATCGTGACTGTTGTGGTGATTTTGATTGCTGAAGATGGTTGTTATGATGGCGATGGTGACTCTAGTAGTGTAGTGATGGTGGTGATAGTGACTGTTGTAGTGGTGGTAAGGAAAGATTGTGGTTGATGCAGTGGTAGGGAGAGTTTTAGCTTAGATTGTTGTAGATGAGGTGATAGTCTTATGATTGTTAAATGGATAATGATAATGGCCTCTCTCTCTCCCTCTCTCTTTCCCTTCCCCTTTCCTTCCTGCCTCTCCCTGTTCCCCCTCTCACAACTTTTTCCCTCTCTCCCTCGCTCCGTTCCATTTCCTCCCCCGCCCGATGCCTCTTTTCTCCCCGCCAAATCTCATTTTTCCCCGCCAAATTCACTTAGTATACCCGGCTAGCTCTTTAATTCTACACACGAAAACTTTTCTTTTGATGTATGTTCAAAGTATACCCACTGGTATATCCACGGATATACTCACGGATATGCCAACAGGTATATGCACTGGATATACCTATAGGTATACCGTGCGCACATTCCTCAGTGTCGTTATACTCATAAAAATATACCAAATTTAAGTATTTGAATTTTGCATTATATTTTTTACCGATACAGAAGTATTTCCGTTATATTCACGAACATATACGCTGGCCAAAAATATATTCTCGGGCGAGAATACTTTAGAAAATGTATTCTGTGCAAGTTTTTCTTTTTTCAAAATAGTGAAAGTGAATCCAGTGAGACAATCATAATGTGAAGAGGATTTTTTCCTCCTCAATACAAGTTATTTTTTATATTGAAAGTTTTAATAAAAATTAATAATAATAATAACTAATAAATAATAATAACTAATAAATAATAATAACTAATAAATAATAACTAATAAATAATAATAATAATAATAATAATAATAATAATAGTTATAATAAAAAAGAATAAGATTGTGTATAATATTCATTCACGTGTGTGTGTACTCACCTATTTGTGGTTGCAGGGGTCGATTCATAGCTCCTGGCCCCGCCTCTTCACTGATTGCTACTAGGTGTGTGTGTGTGTGTGTGTGTGTGTGTGTGTGTGTGTGTGTGTGTGTGTTACTGACCGAGTTGATCTTGAGGGATCAAATCTCAGCTCCTGGCCCCATTCCAAAAATCTCCTCCCTTCAAACCAATGAAAAACAGAAACATTCAGATATAAAAAAGAATTCACGTATGTTAATATTTTAAGTTTCACCAAAACTAACACAGCTACCAGACCTAAGCTTGGTGAAATTCATTTAACACAAAATAACTGAATTTTCCAAATCTATATTAAAATTTGCGTAAATATACTTTGTATTCCTCAGGGAACATTCCCGTGACACAATAGCAATGTCTCTGGTATATAGTGCGTGACCTTAGTGTATATATACTGAGAGGTGCGTGTCCTCAGTGCATATATACTGAGAGGTGCATGACCTCAGTGCATATATACTGAGAGGTGCACGACCTTAGTGTATATATACTGAGAGGTGCGTGTCCTCAGTGCACATATACTGAGAGGTTCGTACCTTAGTGAATATATATATATATACTGAGAGGTGCGTGTCCTCAGTGCACATATACTGAGAGGTGCACGACCTTAGTGAATATATACTGAGAGGTGCGGGTCCTCAGTGCACATATACTGAGAGGTGCGTGACCTTAGTGTATATATACTGAGAGGTGCGTGTCCTCAGTGCACATATACTGAAGGTGCGTGACCTTAATGCACATATACTGAGAGGTGCGTGTACTCAGTGCACATATACTGGGAGGTGCGTGACCTTAGTGTATATATACTGAGAGGTGCATGTCCTCAGTGCATATATACTGAAAGGTGCGTGACCTTAGTGTATATATACTGAGATGAGCATGACCTCAGTGTGTGTGTGTGTGTGTGTGTGTGTATATATATATATATATATATATATATATATATATATATATATATATACATATATATATATATATATATATATATATATATATATATATATATATATATATATATATAGTATATATATATATATATATTGGTGTCATCAGCAAATTTGCTTATGTTGCTATTTATTCCCTCATCTATGTCGTTTATGTAAATTGTAAACAACAGGGGGCCCAAAACTGACCCCTGTGGGACACCGCTTGAGACGTGCCCCCATTCTGATTTCTCCCCCATTTATGCAAACTCTCTGCCGCCTATTTGTCAACCATGCCTCTACCCAGGAAAACATTTCTCCTCCTATTCCGTGTGCCTTAAGTTTCCTCAATAGCCTCTGATGTGGAACTCTATCGAAAGCCTTACTGAAGTCCATATACACAATATCATATTCATTACCATGATCTACCTTAGTGAAAAAAGTTATTAAATTCGTAAGACAGGAACGCCCCTTAGTAAAACCGTGTTGAGATTCATTAATCAATTTATGCCTTTCAAGATGGCTACGAATTGCCTCGGCAATTATTGATTCCATAAATTTACCAACTATGGAGGTATGGCTTATTGGTCTATAGTTCGAAGCTAAGGACCTGTCACCTGCCTTGTAAATAGGTATTACATTTGCCCTTTTCCACTTGTCTGGCACTATGCCAGTTTGTAGTGATATATTGAAAAGATTTGCCAAAGGTTTGCTAAGTTCCTCTTTATATTCCTTTAAAACTCTTGCAAACAGTTCATCAGGGCCTGGGGATTTGTTAGGTTTTAATTTCTCTATTTGTCTGAGGACCATGTCACTAGTTACCCCAATCGAACATAGTCTATTATCTTCCTGTTCAACATAATTTATTATTTCTGGAATTCCGCTAGTATCTTCCTGAGTAAAAACTGAGAGGAAGTATTGAAAATTTCACACATATCCTTATCACTGTCCGTGATCTGTCCTGAGTTACTCTTAAGTGGGCCTATCTTGTCCCTAATCTTACTTCTGTATACTTGAAAGAATCCTTTTGGGTTAGTCTTCGAATCCCTTGCGACCTTAGCCTCATAATCCCTTTTTGCTTTTCTTATTCCTTTTTTTATTTCTCTCTCTAATTGAAAATATTGATTTCTTATCTGTTCATCCCCTCTTTTGATACGCCTATATATGCCTCTCTTTTGACCAATGAGATGTTTTAATCTATTGTCCATCCATTTAGGATAATTTTTGTTAGATCTAATTTCCCTACTCGGAACAAAAGTTGTCTGGGCAGCTAGAACTACGCTCTAGAAAATGTCATACTGGCAACCAAAGCCACCTACCTGACCCATAGTCAGGTCATCCCAATTTTGTCCACCTAGGTAATTTCTCAGCCCCATGAAGTTGGCTAAGCGAAAGTCTGGAACAGAGACTTGATTGCAGTTACCTGGGTAATTCCATGATATATTGAAACTAAGTGATGTGTGATCGCTTTCCCCAAGCTCTTCATTAACCTCAAGATTATCAATTAGTGATTCTTTGTTGGCAGCAACCAAATCAAGCAAGTTGCTACCTCTGGTTGGTTCTGTCACAAACTGTTTTAAAAAACAATCCTGAACCGTATCAAGAAAGTCAATAGACTCAAGATTACCTCTCACATTGTTCCAATCAATTTGTCTAAAGTTAAAATCTCCCATTAATACAACATTTTCATATCTAGACGCCTTATGAATTTCGTCCCATAGCAGCTTACTGCACTCCCTATCTAGGCTTCGGGGCCTGTAAACCACACCCAAAATAAATTTTTCACGACCCTCTAGAAACTGTAGCCAAACAGATTCTGTGCCCGATGTTTCTAATCTTATATCTTGTCTAACACAACAATTTAAATTATCTCTGACATACATCGCCACTCCACCACCCTTCCTGTTGACCCTATCAGTGTGGAATAGCTTATAACCCTGAATGTTGCACTCGGAAGGCATTTCTCTATCTTTCAGGTTGAACCAGGTCTCTGTTATTGCAATAATAACTATATTACCTGCACTTGCAAGTAATCTTAGTTCATCGATCTTATTTCTTAGACTCCTACTATTTGTATAGTAAACCTTAAGGTAGCTAGTCACTCGTTTCCCTCTACTATCTCTCTTTGTTTGTTGATCAATTGCTTTGCCTTTACTAGTCAAACCTCTGTGTGTATATGCACAGAGAGGGACACATGTCTGAATATATACGCTAAGACACCTCTCTGAGGATATACGTATAGAGATATAGACACTTGTGTATATATACACATAGAAACCTCTGTGAGTTATTTCCCGCGAGAAACTCCTTTATTTATTTAAATGATCGTCATTATTATATTCAGTGGGAAGAACTAACGTCTTAGGAGTAATTCAGCGCCTGAGAAAATATAAAACAATCAAGTTTGGTCTAAGGTAGAGAATGGCGGCTCCAGTGCCTTGGTTCAAGAGCTCTTTACCAGCGTCATGGACGGTAATTATGGCAGCAGTTCATCTCAATTTTCATCCCTAAAATTGAGCTTAAAATAAATTCTCAGTTTATATACACTGATCATTATACACACATCGATGTATATACCCCGCGTGTGTGAAAGTATTTTTTTTTATAAAGGGGAATATGTTGACGTGAAAAATCGAAATTTATCAAGCAAAAGAAATCGTCTCCCATGAAAATATTGTCCCAAGAATGGCTAATAAAAAAAGAAAACGGGATTATGGTCTTCATGGTCCTTATGAATATATTTCTTGCTTCGCTTCTCAGAATATTATATTAGGGCGCCGATAACGAAAAATTTAAAAACCACTTACGCAAAATTTAAAAGACACTTCGGCAATCTCACGGTATATTGCGTATAATTTTTAATCGTTTAGTTATATATATATATATATATATATATATATATATATATATATATATATATATATATATATATATATATATATATATATATATATTAACACATCTGCCGTTACCCACCAAGGCAGGGTGATCCTAAAAATGAAGAAACACTTTCATTATAATTCACTTTATCACTTTATTGCTAGAGGCGAGCCTACACAATAGTTAAAAAAACTGCAACATCAACACCCGTCCTTCAGAGTGCAGACACTGTATTTCCCACCTCCAGAACTCAGGTCCGGTATGCCGGTTTCCCTGAATTCCTTCATAAATGTTACATGCGCACTCTCCAACAGCACGTTAGTTCATTAAAAACTAGATGACTCCACTCGCTCCTATCTAACACGCTCGCGCATGCTTGTTGGAAGTCCAAGCCCCTCGCACACAAAACCTCCTTTACCCCCTCTCTCTAACCTTTCCTGGGCAGACCTCTAACCTGCCTTCCTCCCACTACAGATTTATACGTTCTTCAAGTGATTCTCTTTCGTTCCATACTCTTTAAATGTACGAACCACCTCAACATCCCCTCCTCGGCCCTCTGCATACTACTTTTAATAACCCGCTACCTCCTCCTAGTTTTCAGGCTACGGTTTCTCTGCATTATATTCACATCGTACATTGCCCTCAGACACATCATTACTACCTCCAGCCTTCATTACCCATGCTTCACACACACACACACACACACATATATATATATATATATATATATATATATATATATATATATATATATTATGTGTGTGTGTGTGTGTGTGTGTGTGGTGCAGAATAAGTAAAACTGGTCAATTAACAAGGACCCATTTAAAATTAAGTCATGACATACCTGAAATCTTACATATTTATGAGACAGAAAAGACACCAGCATTCCTACCATCATGTAAAACAAGTACAAGCTTCCGTTTCACATTCCCTTGGCAGGATGGTAGTACCTCCCTGGGCGGTTGCTGTCTACCATCCTACTACCTAGGCGACGCACACGCACACACACACACATATATATATATATATATATATATATATATATATATATATATATATATATATATATATATATATATATATATATATATATGTATGGGATTAAAAGACAATGAACCTAACACAAAGTGGGAATTGTCACAGTTGCTCTTTGCTGATGACACTGTGCTTTTGGGAGATTCTGAAGAGAAGTTGCAGAGGTTGGTTGATGAGTTTGGTAGGGAATGTAAAAGAAGGAAATTAAAAGTGAATATAGGAAAGAGTAGGGTGATGAGGATAACAAAAAAATAGGTAACGGAAGGTTAGATATCAGATTGGTGGGAGAGAGTATGGAGGAGGTGAATGTATTCAGATATTTGGGAATGGACGTGTCGGCGGATGGGTCTATGAAAGATGAGGTAAATTATAGAATTGACGATGGGAAAAATGTGAGTGGTGCAATGAGGAATTTGTGGAGACAAAGAACTTTTTCCATGAAAGCAAAGAGGGAAATGTATGAGAGTATAGTTATACCAACGCTCTTGTATGGGTGTGAGGCATGGGTTGTGTATGTTGCAACAAGAAGAAGGCTGGAGGCAGAGGAAATGACGTGTTAGAGGGCAATGTGTGGTGTGAATATAATGCAGAGAATCCGTAGTTTAGAGATTAGTAAGAGGTGTGGGATTACCAAAACTATTATCCAGAGAGCTGAGGAGGGGTAACTGAAATAGTTTGGACATGTAGAGAGGATGGAACAAAATAGAATGACTTCGAGAGTGTATAGATCTGTAGTGGAGGAAAGGCGGGGTAGGGGTCGGCCTAGGAAAGGTTGGAGGGAGGGGGTAAAGGAGGTTTTGTGTGCGAGGGGCTTGGACTTCCAGCAAGCATGCGTGAGCGTGTTAGATAAGGGCGAATGGAGACAAATGGTTTTTAGGACTTGAAGTGCTGTTGGAGTGTGAGCAAAGTAACATTTATGAAGGGATTCAGGAAAACCGGCAGGCCGGACTTGATTCCGGGAGATGGGAAGTACAGTGTCTGCACTCTGAAAGAGGGATGTTAATGTTAATGGAGACAAATGGTTTTTAGGACTTGAAGTGCTATTGGAGTGTGAGCAAAGTAACATTTATGAAGGGATTCAGGGAAACCGGCAGGCCGGACTTGATTCCGGGAGATGGGAAGTACAGTGTCTGCACTCTGAAGGAGGGATGTTAATGTTTCAGTTGTATAACTGTGGTGTAGGCACGCCTCTGGCAAAACAGTGATGGAGTGAATGATGATGATGAAAGTTTTTCTTTTCGGGCCACCCTGCCTTGGTGGTAAACGGCCAATGTGTTAATAATATATATATATATATATATATATATATATATATATATATATATATATATATATATATATATATATATATATATATATATATATATATATATATATATATATATATATATATATATATATATATATATATATATATATATATATATATATATATATATATATATATATATATATATATATATATAAAAAACTTGTTCATCATGTCTCATAATGCAAAAATAAAATAACAAAAGGGGCATGAAATGGAACCAGCAGATGGGATCACACAAAACAATGTCGTGATATCTTCAACGGAAACATATGTAGTTAGTCACTGCAAACTTAGCCTCCCCAAAAAATGCTGTCCGTTCAGCTAAATGAGAAACTGCTATCAAAGGTACTAGGTCAGTTAAGGTATACCCCGGCAGATTTATTATTATTATTATTATTATTATTATTATTATTATTATTATTATTATTATTATTATTATTATTATTATTATTGTTATTATTTTTAATATTATTTTTAATATTATTATTAATATTATTATTATTAAATTGACAAAGTTTCGCCAAACCAGTGCAGGTACAGAAATTATTTTTCTCTCCCAGGTGTATTACAGAGTATTATACAGAAATTTCGCAATAACGCGACCAACTATCAGATAATGTCTGTTCACTATTTTAAAAACACCCCTTCTTTTCCCTTTCTATTTTAGTTAGTATTTCATAAAAGGCTAAACCTCTGTGGGTCATTCAGCGGAAGGAGTAGTGGAGGCTCGATCCTTCATCCACTAATCGCGTCGTTTACTTTCTAACCAATTAAACAAAAGTAAGATACCGTAGGAATACTGTTACCTAGAATCCTGGACTCCAGAGTGAGAACCCGGTTACGCTATCGTTAACTCCATCATCAGGTTAAAGAGACTTAGTTTTCGTATTGAACATGATGGGGAAAGAGGGTCGTGACAGGTCAACAATGATGTGCGAAATAGGAAACACTCCTGAGCTATTTCTTTTATTAATGATAAACAATAAGGACAAGCAGATGATTAAGACGCGGGGAACATTTTGTTTTTTTCGAAGAGTTTAGCCTGAGCAACAGCTTCCTCAGTCTGATACAGAGGTAACTGACTACTGTATCGGTAACAGGTTAAGAAGAGACTGAGTTAAAACCTTCATACTGGTGAAGGAAACTAGAGGAGATTCTCTGTCCCTGGACTCACCTTGATTACCTCACATTCCCCAGGCGCTGTATAGCCCTCTCCAGCTTAGCACTTTACCTTGAATATTACGGATCTAAGGAATATATGTTTGCCTCTGTCCACAGTTCATACAGATGAAGAGTTAGGAGCTGTAAGTTTGCCAAGTTTAGAGCCTATCGACTACACAAGGGTTGATTTTATGTATTTAGACTTCGCAGAATAAGTGAAATATTTACAAATATCTCTCTCGGGCTGGATGAGATTCGAACCTATAACTTTGGGACAAAGTACTCATTACTATATACACCGCGCCAGACCAGACAATACTCTGACGCGCAGCGTATATACCCTGAGAGATGCATATACCTCGCAATATTTATACACTGAGTGATATACACAATTCAGTGTATATTCAATGAGTGATTAACACCTCTCTTTGTATATACAACTCTTAGTGTATATACTCTGAATTTACGGACTACCTTAGTTCTCAGACTGTACTCCGGAACTATATGCCTTAATCCATTCCCGGAAATTACCGGAGGGTCTTGTTACAAACTATCTCACTAAAAATTATAAAGGAAAATATTCACAGCAAAAAGTAAGGCAATAAATGCAGTAAGCGCGCTAAGACAATTTCTCTACTGTAAAAGAAATAATCTTTATTGTCACTGGAAAAATTTACGGAGAAGCGATAAACTCTCAAGGGTCATACAGCACCTATAAAAGAAATCTAAAAAAAAAATATCTGTCTTTCTTGGTGTACTGAAACGCTGCTCTGATCGGCTGGTTCTGATCAGCTACGAGCAAGAGCAGCCTGGTCTGGGACCTAATTAAGGTGATGGTTGCTTCCGGAACCGTCACCAGATGTACATATGGTAGGTGACACTCTCATGCTGGTAGGTGACACACTCATGCTGGTAGGTGACACTCTCATGCTGGTAGGTGACACTCTCTTGCTGGTAGGTGACACTCTCTTGCTGGTAGGTGACACTCTCATGCTGGTAGGTGACACTCTCATGCTGGTAGGTGACACTCTCATGCTGGTAGGTGACACTCTCATGCTGGTAGGTGACACTCTCATGCTGGTAGGTGACACTCTCATGCTGGTAGGTGACTCTCATGCTGGTAGGTGACACTCTAATGCTGGTAGGTGACACTCTCATGCTGGTAGGTGACACTCTCATGCTGGTAGGTGACACTCTCATGCTGGTAGGTGACACTCTCATGCTGGTAGGTGACACTCTCATGCTGGTAGGTGACACTCTCTTGCTAGTAGGTGACACTCTCATGCTGGTAGGTGACACTCTCATGCTGGTAGGTGACACTCTCATGCTGGTAGGTGACACTCTCATGCTGGTAGGTGACACTCTCATGCTGGTAGGTGACACTCTCTTGCTGGTAGGTGACACTCTCATGCTGGTAGGTGACACTCTCATGCTGGTAGGTGACACTCTCATGCTGGTAGGTGACACTCTCTTGCTGGTAGGTGACACTCTCTTGCTGGTAGGTGACACTCATGCTGGTAGGTGACACTCTAATGCTGGTAGGTGACACTCTCATGCTGGTAGGTGACACTCTCTTGCCGGTAGGTGACACTCTCATGCTGGTAGGTGACACTCTCATGGTGGTAGGTGACACTCTCATGGTGGTAGGTGACACTCTCATGCTGGTAGGTGACACTCTCATGCTGGTAGGTGACACTCTCATGCTGGTAGGTGACACTCTCATGCTGGTAGGTGACACTCTCATGCTGGTAGGTGACACTCTCATGCTGGTAGGTGACACACTCATGCTGGTAGGTGACACTCTCATGCTGGTAGGTGACACACTCATGCTGGTAGGTGACACACTCATGCTGGTAGGTGACACTCTCATGCTGGTAGGTGACACTCTCATGCTGGTAGGTGACACACTCATGCTGGTAGGTGACACTCTCATGCTGGTAGGTGACACTCTCATGCTGGTAGGTGACACTCTCATGCTGGTAGGTGACACTCTCTTGCTGGTAGGTGACACTCTCATGCACCATGCTCTCCTCAACAGCAAAATACATTTTCGGACAATATCAAGAGAGAAGTTTTATACATTATACAGGAGAATACAGCTCATACGGAAATACATATACACCCGGCAGCTTCATACACCATAAAGCGGGGAATAGAACAATAGAGGAAGGCAAGAAAATGGAACGGAATACGAAATGCAGCATAAAGATAAAGATAAAAATCTTCATCTGACATCCTACTGCAAATTAAAACATTGATACAGCGAGCTCGTGTGTGTGTGTGTGTGTGTGTGTGTGTGTGTGTGTGTTGTTGTTGTGTGTGTGTGTGTGTGTGTGTGTGTGTGTGTGTGTGTGTGTGTGTGTGTGTGTGTGTGTGTAGTTTGAGTTCCTGGGCCCTCTTCTTCGGGTCGCTTGATGTGATTTCGCCATAGCGCATTTAAGCCTATTTCGACTCTGTGTATGGAACTGACTCCAAGTATGGAATAAATCCTCACTCTATAGTTACCAGTCTCGCAGCTTCTCTGTTGCGCTCATACAAGTGTATTCCTCATTTGTTTTGTAATCGTCCCTGTGTCTCAGAGATGTGCAAGGCACACGTGCAACAGATGGGTATCTGCTTGCCCATAATGTATTATCACATGCCATTATTACAGTGATTGTTCTGACTTGCTTATGAGTCCAGCTGTCACTCGTAACTCCCAGACTCGGAGCCTGGGTGAATCTTCAACGCTTAGAAAGGCAATTGAAATCTAAGCTTTCTCGTAAACGCTGACTAACTCTCCTTGAGAAAGTCAGTGGGAGATCGCGAAAGCGTTTGGAATTTAGTTACCTGTTAGAGTGATTAAATTTAACATTAGGATATCGCTCTTATCATTTGATTTTGCTTCATGCTAAAGATGATATCAATCTGTACCTAGGCGATGTTCCGGAGTATTTTATATGTCAAGATCACGTCTACTCTTCATTATCGCTAATTCAATGACGTAAGATTTAATCCCTACTTCTCATCACTACAGCTCTTGAATGACAGATCCTTGATCAGCCTGAAAGAATACCTCTGAATGTTTGTGAGTCGTTGTGTTCAGCTAGTGAAGGTTACATTCAGGTCCTGTATACGCTACATGTCCGTCCTGGACATGTAGCGCTTGAGGAATGAGAAGTAACCAAGTTTGATCCAAAGACGAGGATAATTTCAATTAACTTGATCACGAATCCATCACCAGCATCAAGACATCTTTGTAGAATGTTTGATGAGGAGTCTTCGTACTAATTTCTGAAAGCCTTCAATATACTTCCTTACCGATGACACAAGCCGCAAGTAATATGTTCGGCATGATGTTAACTCCCTGGTCCCTTTGTTTGATTCATTGAGCTGTGTCCCACCCAGGTGTGTGTGTGTGTGTGTGTGTGTGTTTGTGTATTCTTACATATTCACCTATATGTGCTATATGTGGTTGAAGGGATCGAGTCTCAGCTCCTGGCCCCCGCCTCTTCGCTATCCTCCACTGGGTTCACTCTCTCCTCGCTTCGAGAGTCCTGCCTTAACTCGTACCTACCTAGATGTAGTTACAGTGTTTGTGGTTGTTGAGGATGAGTCCTAGCTCCTCGCACACACACACACACACACACACACACACACACACACACACACACACACACACACACACATATGACTGTACTGCGACATATAACCCCAGGCGCCAGGCGTAATACTGTTAAATCTGAACACTGGAATAGAAAATTAATTAAAGCCAACAAAGCATTGTCCATAAGTGCCCCCTGGCGAGGTGAGAGAGAGTAAGAGAGAGAGAGAGCGAGAGAGTGAGAGCGAAAGAGCGAGAGAGAGCGAGAGAGCGAGAGAGCGAGAGAGTGAGAGAGTGAGAGCGAGAGAGAGAGAGAGTTAGTGTGAGTGAGTGAGTGAGTGAGTGAGTGAGAGAGAGAGAGGAGAGAGAGAGAATCTAAAACACCAGCGGTGCCAGATGCAACACCCTCACCTTCATTTGTTAAGTCAACACGAAGCTTGGCATGATATAATTATATGCATAGTGCTGAGCGTGGAGGCCGGATCCTGTTGAAGAGGCAGCCGGCTGTAGCTGGCAAAATGCAGAGCACCGTAGTGCTTTAAAGTGCCTGCCAGTAGAGCTATTGTAGGTGTACAGTCAGGTATGGTGGTGTAAGTAACTTGTTGAGGAAGGTAGGTGTTGGGGGTGGTGGTGTTGGAGTGGTGGCGTTGAGGTGGTGGTGTTTGTGTGGTGGTTCTGATGTGGTGGTTTTGGAGTGGTGTTGTGATGGTGTTGGGGTGGTGTTGGGCTGGTGATGAGTGATTTGAGCTGGTGTTGGGGTGTTGGTGTTCATGGTGGTGCTGTGGTGGTGTTAGCGTGGTGTGGTGGCGGGGGTATTGGGGAGGTCGGTGGGGTGGTTTTGTTGGAGTGGTGGGAGGGGTGGTTTTGTTGGGGTGGTGGGAGGGGTGGTTTTGTTGGGGTGGTGGGAGGGGTGGTTTTGTTGGGGTGGTGGGAGGTGTGGTTTTGTTGGGGTGGTGGGAGGGGTGGTTATGTTGGGGTGGTGGGAGGGGTGGTTATGTTGGGGTGGTGGGTGGTGTGGTTTTGTTGGGGTGGTGGGTGGTGTGGTTTTGGTGAGGTGATAGTGGGCCGGTGTTGAGGTGGAGGAGTGGTTTTGGGGTGGTGTGGTGGTGTGATGGGGTGGTGTGGGGGTGGTGTAGTGTTGGTGTGGTGTTGCGGTGGTGTGATGATGGTAGTGTGGTGGTGGGGGTTGTGTGTTGCGGTGGTGTGACAGTGGTAGTGTGGTGGTGGGGGTGGTGTGGTGTGGTGGTGTGGTGGTGTAAGTACTGGTGTTGAAGAAAGGGGTTTCCTCAGGTACTGTAGTTGTATAAGTCAAGTCTTCATCTTGCTGTCGCGCCTGAGAATCACTAAAGAAAGTCACGTTAAATTCCTCGCATCACTGACTCTATCATACCCACTCTGGAAACTCTGTATTACATCAGCTTCTGACATTTCTTCATCCAGATAATTCCCTTCATTCAAAAAACCTCTGATAAAATAAGTTTGTCCTGATATCTTTCTGACTAATTTGAATCTTTATCTAATATACATGCTTTCTTCATCTAGATTTCTCCACTTTCAGTCTTTCTTAGTCTATCGAGTCATCTCGATATTTTGTATGTCCTGATTATATATAGCATTGGTTTTCCTTTCCTCTCGTGTTTTAAGATTTAGATCCTTTACTTCTTTCTCCACAGGTTATCCTCATAGCTCCATAGGTAGTTTGATATCGAGTCTCCTTTTTTTTGGTTTCTGGAAGTGTTTTCTCGGCTGGATGCTTAATGTGTGTGTGTGTGTGTGTGTGTGTGTGTGTGTGTGTGTACTCACCTAGTTGTGATTGCAAGGGTCGATTCACAGCTCATGGAACTGCCTCTTCACTGGCGGCTACTAGGTCACTCTTCCTGCTCCATGAGCTTTATCATACCTCTTAAAGCTATGTATGGATCCTGCCTTCACTACATCACTTCCCAGACTATTCCACTTCCAGACAACTATGTGACTGAAGAAATACTTCCTAACATCCCTGTGATTCATCTGAGTCTTCAACTTCCAACTGTGACCCCTTGTTGCTGTGTCCCATCTCTGGAACATCCTGTCTCTATCCACCTTGCCGATTCCTCTCAGTATTTTATATGTCGTTATCATATCCCCCATCTCTCCTCTCCTCCAGTGTCGTCAGGTCGATTTCCCTTAACCTCTCCTCGTAGCACATTCCCTTTAGTTCCGGGACTAGTCTTGTTGCAAACCTTTGCACTTTCTTTAGTTTCCTTAGGTGCCTGGCTAGGTAAGGGTTCCAAACTGGTGCTGCATACTCCAATATAGGCCTAACGTACACGGTATACAAAGATCCTGAACGATTCCTTATTGAGATGTCGGAATCCTATTCTTAGGTTTGCTAGGCTCCTGTATACTGCAGCAGTTATTTGGTTGATGTGCGCCTCAGATGTACCCGGTGTTATACTGGCCCCCTAGACTGTACTCCGTCTGCGGTCTCCTTTGCCCTTCCCCAATCTTCATGACTTTGCACTTTGTGGGTTTGAACTCCATGAGTCAGTTGCTGGACCAGGCCTGCAGCCTGTCCAGATCCCTTTGTAGTTCTTCCTGGTCCTCGTCCGATTGAATTCTTATCACCTTCACATCAACTACAAACAGGGACACTTCTGAGCCGATTCCTTCTGTCATGTCGTTCACATATATCAGAAACAGGACCTGTCCTAGAACTGACCCCTGTGGAACCACACTCGTCACAGGCGCCCACTCTGACACCTCGTCAAGTATCATGACTCGCTGTTGTCTTCCTGAGAGGTATTCACTGATCCATTGCAGTGCCTTCCCTGTTATCCCTGTCAGGTTCCCTAGCTTTTGCACTAATCCCTTGTGTGGAACTATGTCAAACGCCTCTTACAGTCCAAGAAAACGCAGTCTACCCACCCCTCTCTCTTGTCTTACTGCTGTCACCCTGTCATAGAACTCCAGTAGGTTTGAGACACAGGATTTCCCGTCCCTGAAACCGTGCTGGTTGTCGTTGATAAGCTCATTAATTTCTAGGTGCTCCACCACTCTTCTCCTGATAATCTTCTCCATGACTTTGCATACTATACATGTCAGTGACACTGGTCTGCAGTTTAATGCTTCGTGTCTGTCTTCTTTCTTAAAAATTGGGAATACATTTGCTGTCTTTCATACCTCAGGTAGTCGCCCTGTTTCGATAGATGTGTTGACGATTGTTGTTAGTGGTACACATAGCGCCTCTGCTTCCTCTCTGAGGATCCGTGGAGAGATGTCCGGCCCCATCGCCTTTGAGGTATTTAGCTCGCTTAGCAACCTCTTCACTTCTTTGGTTTTATGTATTGTGTCCAACACTTGATGGTGTACCCCACCTCACCTTCTTTTCGAGTCCCTTCTGTCTCCTCTTCACATACTTTGCGGTCATTTCTTGTGAACTTCCTTTCTTCTTCAGTCTGATTACCTGGTCCTTGACTGTTGTTTTTCTCCTGATGTGGCTATACAACAGCTTCGGGTCAGATTTGGCTGCTATGTCATTTTGCTGCTATGTCATTTTCGTATTGTCGTTGGACCTCCCTTCTTACATGTGAATATCCAATTCTGGTTCTACGACTGGTCTCCTTATTCTCCTGGGTCCTTTGCCTTCTATACTTCTGCTATTCTCTAGCACACTTGGTTTTGGCCTCTCAACACCTTTGAGTGAACCAAGGGCTCATCCTGGCTTTCTTGTTATTTCTGTTACCCTTGGGTACAAATCTCTCCTCAGCTTCCTTGCATATTGTTGTCACATATTCCATCATCTCATTTACTGACTTCCCTGCCAGTTCTCTGTCCCACTGAACCCCTTGCAGGAAATTCTTCATGCCTGTGTAGTTCCCTCTCTTGTAGTTTGGCTTCATTCGTCCTGCCCTTCCTGCTTCCCCCTCCACTAGTAACTCTACTATGTATTCGAAGCTCAGAACCAAGCGGTCACTGGCACCGAGGGGTCTTTTATATGTGATGTCCTCAATATCTGCACTACTCAAGGTGAATACCAGGTCCAGTCTTGCGGGTTCATCCTCTCTCTCTGGTAGTGTCCCTTACGTGTTGGTACATGAGGTTTTCCAGTACCACCTGCATCATCATAGCCCCCATGTGGCTCCAGGTTCTCCCAGTCAATTTCGTTGTGGTTGAAGTCACCCACAATCATCAGCTTCGCCCTGCTCGCCTGAGCCCTTCTGGCCACTTCAGTCAGTGTGTCAACCATCGCTCTGTTACTCTCATCATACTCTTGCCTTGGCCTCCTGCTATTCGTGTGTGTGAGAGAGAGAGAGAGAGAGAGAGAGAGAGAGAGAGAGAGAGAGTGCGCGTATGATCGTGCGTATATGTATGTATTTGCGTTAGTGACTAGTGTATAATATTTTCACAATGATTGAATTATGAAGCGCGCGCGCGCGTGCTCCAGACACTCATGATCCAACACAAATGTAATTGCAATATGTTAATATATTTAATTAACATTGACAAACATTCCGAAACATCCGTCTTTCCCCTTTACCCCCCGTCCCTCTTCCCATCCCCTTCCCCGCCCCCCTCCCGTTCTCTCCACTTCCCCTTCCCCGCCCCCTCCCGTTCTCTCTCCACTTCCCCTCCCCTATCTATTAAAATAATTTTTGATCATAATAAATCTTTACTTGGATAATAGCGTAAATAGATTATTTCAATCATCCCATAGTTAATTAATAATTACATTTATAATTAAAAATATTGAAGCTGAACATTTTATGTCTATATATATATATATATATATATATATATATATATATATATATATATATATAATGTCGTGCCGAATAGGTAAAACTGGTCAATTAGCAAGAACTCATTTAAAAATAGGCCCTTTCTAAAAATTTCTATTGTACGTTTAAAGATATATTTTTTTCATTGACATTAATGTAAAAATTAATAATTTTGTACAAAAGGAACCTTAGAAAACTTACTCAACCTTATTATAACAACCTGCAATTTAATTTATATATATATATATATATATATATATATATATATATATATATATATATACATACATATATATATATATATACATACTATATATATATATATATATATATATATATATATATATATATATATATATATATATATATATGAGGAAGAGGGAGAAAAAAGTTGGCAAAACCTGAAAAAATAAACGTGCTATAAATAAGGAAATATTATTTAAAGTGTTGTAAATCATAGGTATTTATGATAGGAAGGTAACAATTAAGACACATTTCTGACTGAGACAATTAGTGAGTTTGCTTAGTAATTGATTAATTTCGTTGTTTATGCAACAACCATCGCGCACGCGAGTCACATTGATTATCAGAATAGGAAAACAAGGTAAAACAAAGCATTGGAAATAAGGAAGCAAGAAAACTAGGATATGAGTAATCAATGAATCTTAGAAAGAGGGAAACAAAAAGGAAAGAAATTAGGAAAGAAGAAAGCAAAGATATGAAGAAACAAGGAAGAAAAACGAAGGAAATAAGTAAACAAGGAAATTAGTAAATATGGGAAAAAAAGGAAGAGCATAGGGGAAACAAAAAGGAAAAAAAAGAGAAATAAAAACAAGAAAACGAAAGAAAATAAATAAGCATGGAAACTAAGAAATAATGAAACATAAAGTAAGCAAGAAAATATGGAAAAAGTATAAAAGGAAACATGAAAAAAATAAACAGAAAAGTAACTAGATAGAAAAATTGGGAAGCAAGAAATCAATGAAATAAGAAAAGGGAAAACAAAGAAACATAAAAACAATAAAACAAGGAAAAAAATCAAACGTAAACCAAGGCCAGAATTAGGCAAAATAATTAGCAAATAAGCAAACAAGTATTCAAAAAACTAAATATTAAAAAGCAGGAAAAAAGAAAGGAATGGAGCAAAAAAATAATGAAACGCTGAAAACTAACAATCAAGAAAACAAGCAAAACAAATTTTGATTGCCAAAATCATAAAGATTCAAGAAAACTAATAAATAAATAAAAAGTTAAACTAGAAAGCAAGGAAATAAAAATATATATAATTAAACAGAGAGACAAGAAACAATGAAAACAAACAAGCACAAAGCAAAGCAAATGGTAAAAAAAATTTGTTTTTTCCCCTTGTTAAACTTTATCTACTGCAAAATTTATATGCTACAAAATTTATATAGGTTAAAATTTATATACAGTATTTCAAAATTTATATATTTATAAACTTTTATTCTACAAAATTTGTATAATGCGAAATTTTAATTCTTCAAAAAATTATATAATACGAAATTTATATACTAAAAAATTTATTCACTTGAAAATTTGTATAATTTGAATGCTATATAATACCTCAAAATTAATATAATTTGAAATTTGTATACTACAAAACGTTATATTATATAAATTTATATACATACTACGAATTTATATAATACAAAATTTTGTAAAATAAACATTGTGTATATCACAATATATGTAACTCAAAATTCCTGTATTTCAACATACTTGTAATACTAAATTTATATAATAAAAAACTACGTAATTTATATTATACAAAATTTATATTATACAAAATTTATGTAATGTGAAATATATATAATCCGAACTTTATATCATATGAAATATATTTAAAACGCATTGTGTTAGGAGCAAAAAAATACATGACACTTCCCTACAGGGAAGCCGATGCCGGGTCGCCAACTTGGAAGAGACCGGGCCGGGATCCATACCGGCAGATCATATAGAATAGAATAGAATAGAGCAGAAAAGAATAATGGATTTACGCAGCGCATAGACCAGGATTGTAGAGTATACAGTCTTGGGTTGCATAGTGTATATTCAGGGTTTATATACAGATCCATGTCAGCTGGTGTGTTATACAGCATATACACCGGGGTTATGAAGTTATTAAGGTGGGATTACATAGCATATAGATCGGGATTACATAGCGAATAGCCCGGTATTACATTGCGTATGGAATGGAATTACATAGTGTATAGACTGGGATTGCATAGAACAGGATTACGTAGCGTATAGTACGGGATTCCATAGCGTATAGACCAAGTTTTCATTGTGTATAGACTGGGATTACATAGTGTAAAGTCCGGGAATAATGCTGTATAGACCGGGATTACACAGCGTATAAACTGGGATTACGCAGCGTATAGACCGGGGTTAAAAAGGATATAGTCCGGGGTTATATATAGACCAGTGTTATATATATAGTACATAGACCAGAGTTATAAAGCTACTATATAGCATATAGACCGGGATTACGTAGCATATAGATCGTGATTACGTAGCATATAGACCGGGATTACATAACCTTTAGATCGCAGTTACATAGCGTATAGCGTTGCGTTATTTACCACTATAGTACAGCATTATAAGAGCCTCTGGTTATAATGCAGAATGTACAGGGAGTGAGGTACAATATAGCATACACCCTTCCTTATTATCATAGAGTTTCAGGAGTCCTGGTTAAAATATAGCATATATTAGTGGGTGGGAGCTAGTAGGTGGAGGTATATGTGTTGGGTGTGGGTAGGAACGTGTGGGAGTGCTTGGGTGGATGTGTGTGGTTGGGTGTGGGTAGGAACGTGTGGGAGTGCCTGGGTGGGTGGGTGTGAGGTTGGGTGTGGGAAGAAACGTGTGGAAGTGCCTGGGGTGGGTGGGTGTGGGTAGGAACGTGTGGGAGTGCCTGGGTGGATGTGTGTGTGGTTGGGGATGGGTAGAAACGTGAGGGAGTGCATGGGTGAGTGTGTGTGGGGTTGGGTGTGGGTAGGAACGTGTGGGAGTGCCTGGGAAGGTGGGTGTGTGGTTGGGTGTGAGTAGGAACGTGTGGGAGTACCTGGGTGGGTGTGTGTGTTGTTGGGTGTGGGCAAGAACGTGTGGGAGTGCCTGGGTGGGTGGGTGTTTGGTTGGGTGTGGGCAAGAACGTGTGGGAGTGCCTAGGTGGGTGGGTGTGTGGTTGAGTGTGGGTAGGAACATGTGGGAATGCCTGGGATAACCCGGGGAGTAGGGTTAGCCGCCCAGGATAACCCATAGAAGAGGGTTAGCCACCCAGGATAACCCGGGGGAGTAGGGTTAGCCACCCAGGATAACCCATGGAAGAGGGTTAGTCACCCAGGATAACCCATGAAGGAGGGTTAGCCACCAAGGATAACCTGAGGCAGGATGGTTAGGGACCCAGGATAACCCGGGGAGGATGGTTAGCCACCCAGGATAACCCTGGAGGAGGGTTAGCCATCTAGGATAACCAGGGGGAGTAGGGTTAACCACACAGGATAACCCATGGAGAAAGGTTAACCACCAAGAATAACCCATGGAGGAGGGTTATCCAGCTAGGATAACCCATGGAGGAGGGTTAGCCACTCAGGATAACCCGGGGGAGGATGGTTAACCAACCAAGATAACCCAGGGGAGGAGGGTCAGCTACCCATGATAACCCAGGGGAGGAGGTTTAGCTACCCTGTGTAACCCGGAGGAGGAGGGTTATCACCCAGGATAACCCCGGGGAGGAGGGTTAGCCACCCAAGATAACCCGGGGAAGGAGGGTTACCCACCCAGGATAACCCGGGGGAGGATGGTTAGCCATCCAGGATAAGCCGGAGGAGGAGGGTTAGCCATCCAGGATAACCTAGGTGAGGAGGGTTAGTCACTCAGGATAACCCAGGGGAGGAGGGTCAGCCACCCTGGATAACCTAGGGGAGGAGGGTTAGCCACCCTGGTTAACCCGGGGGAGGAGGGTTAGCAACCTAAGATAACCCGGGGGGAGGAGAGTTAGCCACCAAGGATAACCCATGGAGGAGGGATAGCCACCCAGGATAACCCGGGGGAGGAAGGTTGGCCACCCAGGATAATCCAGGGAAGGAGTGTTAGCCAACTATGATAACCCGGGGAAGGAGGGTTAGCCACCCAGTATAACCCAGGGGAGGAGGGTTAGCCACCCTGGATAACCCGAGGGAGGAGGGTTAGCCACCCAAGATAACCCGGGGGAGGAGGGTTAGCCACCCAGGATAACTCAATAAAGTCAGTGCGTAACTGGGGACTATCTGTTTTATTTCCATTGGGCCCTTTAGTCTTCTCCCCCAGGGTGCGACCCACAACAGTCGACGAACACCAAGGTACCTACTTACTGCTAGGTGAACAGGTGCAGCAGATCTAGGGAGACATGTCTAGCCTTTCACTCGTGCCGGGGATCGATATTCGGTCCTTCAGTGTGTGAGCTGAGGACGCTACCAACCGAGCCACGAGCACCCACATCGAATTCGTAGGTGGGAGTGCCTGGGTGGGCGTGTATACGGTTGAGTGTGGGTGAGAGTTTGTCGCAGTAGTTGGGTGGATGGGTGCATTGTGGGTATGAGGGATGGAATGTGTGGGAGTGGGTGCGTGGGTAAATAATTTGTGTGTGTGTTTCTGTGTGTGTGTGTGTGTGTTTACATGGTGAGTGTGTGGCTAAAATAATAATAATTTAGGTAGGTATAATGTTTGTTAAGAAACAGGACAAGTGTTTCCTTGCGCAGGTCTTAGTTATACGATGACCCGCAGGTGGAGCTTTTGGTCATCTGACCGAGGACTTCCGCTGGCTTACCGGTCCATTTCTTTAACAATCATAGTTCAGTAATAATTTGCCTTTTCCTTCCCCTATATTTGTTGTTTCCAAGTTAAGTTTTTATGGGAACCTCAGTCAAAAGTCCATATAGAATCAGCCCATCCGTTACTTCCTTGAACAATTACCGTGACGGTGTGTGTGTGTGTGTGTGTGTGTGTGTGTGTGTGTTTGGCGTGTAGGTGCGGGCGTGTCGCTTCTGTTTGTTCCGACACACTCCACTGAGCACTGAGTTTGGGTGTTGATGATGTGACACCTCACCAGCCTCCTCTCCAGCTCTCCTCCTCCTCCTCCTCCTCCTCTACCTCCTCCTCTACCTCCTCTCATACCTGCTCCCTACCAATGCATCTTCCTCCACCTTCCTTTTACTCTTCCCCTTGTCCTCTCTTTTCCCTTACACTGTATTTCCTTTTTCACCAGCACCTATTGAATCCACTGCGTGTTCGTTCTTTGTGTTTGTTTGTGTATGCTGGCGCATACGAGTGTATATATATATGCAAAATTACTAATGTGACAAATACAGTTAAAATACCCCATATATACTTTTTCAAGCTATCTTCCAAAAAAATACATAAACAAAGAAATGAGGTACATGTGACATCACCGATTTGAAATACAGAGAGTATGACATCACTGGCGTATAAGATCTTTTATTCCTCCTTTATAGTTTCCAAGGAAGTCTTTCATGGGGGAACTCTAACAAAATCTCTTTTAAATTCTAGATGGATACAATCAGCTCAACTATTTCTTTCTTGAAAAATTTGCGAGATTGTCGTCACTGATTTGTATTCCCAGGAACGCAGGCGAGAAAGATACATGATAACTGACTCACGAAATCGTAATGACACGATTGCAAACAAACCATACCACTTGGAAAATCCTAGAGGGAATGGTACCAAACTTGCACAAGAAAATCAAACCCTATGAAAACAAAACACTCGACAGTAGATGCAACATTCCCCAATGAAAAGCATTGGCGCCACGAGTACACTGAGAGACAACACAATAAGTGTCAGGGGCCCAAGACTGTTCAACTTCCTCCCAGAATACATAAGAGGGATTAGCAATAGACCCCTGGCTGTCTTCAAGGTGCTGGTCAGGAACCTAGTAAGTACCTGACCTGCCGGGCTGTGGTTCGCACGTCAGTTTGCGTGCGGCCAGCAGTAACAGCCTGGTTGATCAGACCGTGATCCATCACGAAGCCTGGTTTCAGACCGGGCTGCGGGGGCGTTGACCCCCGAAACCCTCTCCAGGTATACTGATGATTAGATTTTATATTTATGAAATTGCAGTCCGGAAAGCTAATTGCTTAGTAGTTATAATTACTTCTTGCTTTCCAAGAATTTTATCCACTTTCTTCTAATGAATTTCTGAGTATATTTCTACAATACTTATAAACAAAACTGGTCTATAGATTAATGGGTTTCTCGCATATCCTTCTTGTTTAAATACTAGCACAGGGTATGCCATCTTTCATATATCCACAGTTGATAGTATAACTGGAAAAATAAACACATAAGCAGTATAATGTGATCCTTTATTGACAACGTTTCGCCCACGCAGTGGGCTTTATCGAGTCTCAGACAGATCTACCTGGAAAATGAGCAACATGGAGATATATATAGGGTACAGTCAGGTGGAGAATGCTGGGTCAGGTGGAGAAAGCTGCATGTGAGTCTTAAAAGTAGTGTGATAGTTAAAAACATAGTGTGACTTAAAGGACCTGCAGTGTACCTTTCTTGAGTTCTAGGTGGGATAGCGTTGAAGAAGTTTCTTGGCAATAGGTTCAGCTATGTTGTAGAAGCCGTTGTTCTGGTTGAAGTTGTTGGATATACAGATGAGTGATGATTCTAGGATTCTTCGGTATTGCGTGTTGTCTTCTCTGGCGATGAGTCTTGCGTTTCTGTAGTTGATTAAATGGTTGTGTAAATTTCGGTGTTGAACACCGAATACATTATACTGCTTATGTGTTTATTTTTCCATTGTGTCGGTATTTTATACCATTTATTTTGATAGCATAACTCTTCTGTGCAATGTTTTCATACCTGTGGTGATATCCCGTCTGATCCCATTGCTTTTTTTTTTGTCTTGTCAATATCCAGAAATAATGTCCTTACTTCCTCTTTAGATAGTTCAATATCCTTCGTTTTACTTATCTGTTTGGGATCCCAGTGCTTCACACATTTATTATATCGCCTTCTGTAAACATACTTTGAAACTATTTAGCGTCTCATACATATGTTCTACATCTTCAGTGAATTTATAGTTATCATTTATTCTTTGTATTTTCATTTTAGAATTGCTTTGGTCATCACCATTCTTTTTCTTTCGAAAAAAGTTCTTTCTTCTCTTCTTACTTTTGTGCGTGTGTCTTAGTAACCATTTGTCAAAGGTATTTATCGATAGATACTTGACCTGAGTGTGTGTGTGTGTGTGTGTGTACTCACCTAGTTGTGGTTGAAGGGGACGTTTAACAGCTCCTGGCCCCGCCTCTTTATTGGCCGCTACTCGGTCATTCTTCCCGCTCCATGAGCTTTATCATACCTCTTCTTAAAGCTATGTATGGATCCTGCCTTCACTACATCACTTCCCAGACTATTCCACTTCCTGACACCTCTGTGACTGAATACTTCCTAACATCCCTGTGATTCATCTGAGTCTTCAACTTCCAATTGTGACCCCTTGTTGCTGTGTTCCATCTCTGGAACATCCTGTCTCTGTCCACCTTGTCGATTCCTCTCAGTATTTTATATGTCGTTATCATAATCCCCTATCTCTCCTGTCCTCCAGAGTCGTCAGGTCGATTTTCCTTAACCTCTCCTCGTAGGACATACCCCTTAGCTCCGGGACTAGTCTTGTTGCAAACCTTTGCACTTCCTCTAGTTTCCTTACATGCTTGGCTAGGTGTGGGTTCCAAACTGGTGCTTCATACTTCAGTATGGGCCTAACGTACAGTGTACAGGGTCCTGAATGATTCCTTATTAAAATGTCGGAATGCTCTTCTTAGTTTTGACAGGCGTCCATATGCTGCAGCAGCTATTTGGTTGATGTGCGCCTCAGGAGATGTGGTCGGTGTTATACTCACCCAAAGATCACTTTCCTTGAGTGAGGTTTGTAGTTTCTGGCCCCCTAGACTGTACTCCGTCTGTGATCTTCTTTGCCCTTCCCCAATCTTCATGACTTTGCACTTGGTGGGGTTGAACTCCAGGAGCCAGTTGCTGGACCAGGCCTGCAGCCTGTCCAAATCCCTTTGTAGTTCTGTCTGGTCCTCGTCCGATTGAATTATTCTCATCAACTTCACGTCATTTGCAAACTGGGACACTTCGGAGTCTATTCCTTCCGTCATGTCGTTCACAAATACAAGAAACAGCACCGGTCCTAGGACTGATCCCTGTGGCACCCCGCTCGTTACAGGCGCCCTCTCTGATACCTCGCCACGTACCATGACTTGCTGTTGTCTTCCTAATAGGTATTCCCTGATCCATTGGAGTGCCTTCTCTCTTATTCCTGCCTGGTCCTCCAGCTTTTGCACTAATCTCTTGTGTGGAACTGTCAAACGCCTTCTTACAGTCCAAGAAAATGCAATCTACAAACCCCTCTCGCTTGTCTTACTGCCGTCACCCTATTATAGAACTCCAGTAGGTTTGTGACGCAGGATTTCCCGTCCCTGAAACCGTGCTTGTTGTCGTTCATAAGCTCATTCCTTTCCAGGTGCTCCACCACTCTTCTCTTGATAATCTTCTCCATGACCTTGCATACTATACATGTAAGTGACACTGGTCTGTACTTTAATGCTTCGTGTATGTCTCCTTTTTTAAAAATTGGGACTACATTTGCTGTCTTCCATACTTCAGGTAGTCGCCCTGGTTTGATAGATGTGTTGAAGATTGTTGTTAGTGGTACACATAGCGCCTCTGCTCCCTCTCTCAGGACCCATGGAGAGATGTTATTCGGCCCCATCGCCTTTGAGGTGTGTGTGTGTGTGTGTGTTTGTGTGTGTGTTTGTGTGTGTGTGTGTGTGTGTGTGCCTGGCAATGTGCTAGTACATCTATCCTCACCTTGGTAGCCATTCTCCGAGGGTCAAGCCTTGTCCTGCCTCCTTCCTTCCCTTCCCCTCCTTCCCCTCTCCCTCTCCACCTTCTACCCCTTCCCCTCCTTCTCCCCTACCCAATTCACAATCCGTAATTACTTCAACATTAAACGGGAGTTCACGCTGCCGTGCGTTGCTGTCCACCCGGGCGTGGCGGTGCCTACAGCAAGACCAGAGGGAGAGGGGAAACACGGGTAGGGGGGAAGGGGGAGATGGAAGCATATAGGGAAAGGGAAGTAGAAGAGAGACCCGTATAGGGAAAATGGAACGTAGAGGGAACGAAACGAGAGGGAAACCCAGATAAGGGAAAGGACGGGGTAGGGAAAGGGGGAGGTGACGTAAATTGGGGTAGGATTGGGAGAAGGGGGGGGAGACCAAAATAGGGGAAGACAAAGGGTAAATAATGCAAATTGCGGGTGAGGTTGGGAGGGGGAAAGGCATAGACCAGAACGGTGCACAGGCAAGTTTTGTACCCCTAACTAAGCAAGTCTGCATGGTTATCAGAGTACTGCTGCTGCTTCCCTAATCTTTATAAGTGTTGCAAAGTGAGAGCAAAATGTTAATTATGTTTCCCTGTCATATCCCATCACACAGGATGGGTTTCGTACATCAAGTAGTGAAATGTGTCAGCCTGAGCTGTGAGACTTGGGTGGGACGATGAGGATATCGTCAAGTATTTCACTGTGTCTTTGCTACGAGAGCCTCAAGTCTCATTCCATCAGAGCTGGAGAAATGTATAAAAGAGAAGACGTCTTTGCAAAGTTAGGTAGCTTCATTAAGGGAGATGTTTCGCCCACAAAGGAGCTTTATCGATGATGCTCCTTGTAGGACACCCAGGACAAGTGGAATTTATGAAGACATCTTCGTCACGGAGCAGACAACAAAACTTGTAAAAATAAAGAAAATTATAAATTATACATTTATATCGATAAATGAAGACATGTCGAAACAGTGTAAATGTGTCATCGCAACAGCCTCGCAACAACTAGGATAAACATACAAAAACAAACATTATTTTCAAATATTTTCATCAATTAAAAGATTTAGACTAACCCAAGATAAGAGATACTAAGCTGCAATAATTTATCAATGACAGGCTAGGTCGCTAAGCTAGTCTGCTGGAAAATATAACACTAGTAAAGTCCAGTGGATAAGACATCGACCTGTCAGTTTTAAGACTGTCATGGGCCAGTTGGAGCCCTTCTTGCAGTGAGTTGTGAACCGCACACTACGTTAGAGTGTGTGGATTACAAGTGATAGTGATAAAGAGTGTGTGTGTGAGAGAGAGAGAGGCAGACACAGAGAGAGGTAGAAAACGCATATAGTAGAGAGAAGAAATGAGAAGGTATGAAGTATGGAAGCAGTAAGTACACACTGGTAGCAGAGAATCCTTTTAATGCAACGTTTCTCCCAAGGCAGGGTTTTATTGGCCTTTGGCGAAACGTTGTATTGAAATAACTCTCTGCAACCAGTGTCATCGTTTCCATTTGTCGGTTTTTGGCATTATCTAGCACGTACGTTAAGAGTATGATGGATAAGAAGACGCAGAGTTAGTGGAAGGAGGAAGAGGTGTAATTGAAGGTTAATGGTGCATGAAGGCCAGGAGAAGAGGCGCGGAGACGAGGCAAGAGAGGAAAATAAGGTGGAAGGGGAAAGTGGAGGAGATAAAGTGGAGAAAAGTGAAGAAGCACAGTGGAAGGGCAAAGGAGGAAAGTGGGTAACCTTAGGCCATCAGAACCAGAACTTAGCGTATGACGCAAACACCGGTGAAGAGTCTTGCGTAACGTTCCCTTAACCGCTTAACTTGACGCCGGATTACCCGCCAGCTTAGCCCTGAGGGGAAAGGGCGGATTTTCCTTCGTCTTGCAGCCGGATTTTCTCTGGATTTGTTTCCCGGGGTTTCTAGGACTAGCGGGACATTTTTCTTTCAAGGAGGGAGATTCTTCTGCGACTACTGAAGTTTCTTAGCGCTGAGAAGAAAGGAGGATCTCCTCGCCTTATATTTATTTGGCTAGGAGGGATTTTCATGGTCAGGTGTGGAATTATCTTGGCTTAGCGAGATATATTTTTAGGAGCCGAGGGAAAAAAGAGGTAACGACACTCCTCACTACAGAATTATATATATATATATATATATATATATATATATATATATATATATATATATATATATATATATATATATATATATATATATATATATATATATATATATATATTTCCCCCTCCCCTTCCCCAAACAGGCGCGCGTGTGCTCATGCTATGATAATGGAGTGTTTGTTCACCGCGTGTATAGTGTGTATAGTGTATATAGTATATAGTGTATATTGCATAGCATGTGTTTAGCATGCGCACGGTATGCGCATAGCATGTGTGGTATATAGCGGTGTGTCGGTCATATAGTGTTGTTATAGTGACGCGTCCGGCCGGCCTACCTTATCACACATCCCCCATTCCTCCCTCGCCCCCCACTGCCCACCTCAAGGACGAGAGACCCTCTGCTCAACCCACCACCACCATGAACCACATTAGGTATGTGTCATGTGCCATTTTCCTTACGGCCCCCCGGGCTTACCACACAGTTTGAGGTATGGCAGATGATGCAGCCAGCCAGCCACAAAGCCAGAGAAATGGTGCACCCAACAATGAAAGAAGAGGCACATGTCAGGTGTGTGGAGAGTTTCGAGCACGCAACAGAGATGGCCTTATTCGTGCACACAATGGGTGTGCAGGATCACATAGGCTCCCGGCAGAGAGCAGCCCACAGCCTCCACAGGCAGATGTCAATCCCAATGGCAACCTCCTCTCTTGCGAAAACCTTCTTCTGGCATTCAAATCCACTGCTAGCAGTACCCTATCCCACATTCCTAAAGCAGCTCGCCCATATGCAGCAGGGAAATTCACAGACCTTCTTAAGCAGGTGAATGGAGGTTTCCCCCAATTTAGGGAAACCCGAGGACCATTAAAGCATGGCGCAACCTCTCCTGTTTAAAAGTTGTCTTGCAGTTCCTGGCGAGGCAAAACCAAACCACATCCCGTCCAATCCCCAAAAACAGATAATTGTGGGCCCCCTGCCCCACCCTCGCAGGAATCACAGAGGTAGACCCAAGAAAACCCTTTAAAACGAGAAAATT
>WNWK01004146.1:0-12500 GCA_009830355.1 Cherax destructor
ATCTTACTAAGCCCTGCTACTAAAAGTTGCTACTTATAAACTGGTAATAATATTGTTGCTACTACACGAACAATTGTATGGTACTATGTCTATATCCTGACTACTTCAAGTGTATGTGTGTGTGGCGTGCGTACACGTGTGTACATTTGGTTGGTAGCCCTGCGCCCTGACTTGTCTTCCGAACTATGAACTATACTATGAATTCAGCTCCTACGAGCAGGGATTTGTCCCACAGCTTCGGCAACTCAGGGCCAGAAACCTGCAAACCCGCAAACCACAACTAGGAATTTGTACATTACATTCGATGTCTGCTCACTTTATGCAATCACCGTATTGTTCACTGCTTGCCTTGCACTTATCTTCCTTTCTTGGGTGCCTCCAGTAGATATGCTCCCCACTGCATTTTAGTTCACTACGATAAATTCTCGACTTCCTGCTGTGTGGCAACCACTGTTAGGCCTATCAACGCCTCCCCTCACTGGCACTTCCACTATTTACTGTGCTTTCTTCCTCTGGGATCACTCGTATTTCCCTGCTTTTTGGTTTTAAATGAGTATGACACTTTAGCCTATGCCCACGCCTGTTTGTTGCACTCGGATTACCCCTAGGACCACCCAATACGACCCAATTTAGCGGAGCTCAAAACGCGCGTGACTGCTGTGCCTGCGTCTGTGTGTGTGTGTACGGTATATGTTGTGTGTGCGTGCTTGTGTGTGCGTGCTTGTGTGTGCGTGCGTGTGTGTGTGTGTGTGTGTGTGTGTGTGTGTGTGTGTGTGTGTGTGTGTGTGTGTGTGTGTGTGTGTGCGCGTGTGTGTTGTGTGTGTGTGTGTGTGTGTGTGTGTGTGTGTGTGTGTGTGTGTGTGTGTGTGTGTCCACCTAACTGTACTAACCTACATGCGAATCCAGGGGTCAAGTCTAAGCTCCTGGCCTCACCTCTTAACTTTCCACTTGCCAGATTCACTCCCCTCCCTCTCCCCTAGCCTCGTGGGCACCGTCGTACCTGTTCTGACAACTGTGCATGGAGCCTACGAGCGTGTGTTATTCCCGACTCTCGCCTCACACACCACTAACTCTCTTACAGGCAGGTATGAGGTCATACATATATTATTTTAGCATCACAACGAAGGCATTAGCTTGTTTTGAACATCCTCTATCAAGTATAATATAGTTTATTTACGTTTCTTCAACCTAACAACTATATCGACATTCTCTCTGTATATTATATACATTGCACTTAATTTACATATGACACATACGGAGTTAGCGATTTTAATAATAATAATAATAATTGATTACTGGAGGTGGGAAGTAGAGTGCCTGCACTCTGAAGGATGGAGGGTCGTTTAAATTATGATCTCTGCTTGCTTCTGGTAAAACAGCTATTGAATGAATGATGGTGAATGTGTTTTGCTGGTTAATGCTCGCTTAATTGGGTTTAAAGCCTATCGACTACACGTGGGGCATTACGGTTGCATGTCACCTATTCACCACCATTCGAGAATACTTTAATACCTAAAATATGGTAGGGAGGGGAAGAAGCCAGTCTTTCTACCCTGGCATTTCAAGGTTTCATGCAGCCTTAATGACCCTCGTGTAGTCGACAGGCTTTAAACCCCGAATAAAGGTACCAGTGGGCACCAAATCGAGCTACCTCTTACACGTACGGAGTAAGATGTCATTGACCCTATAAACCACAACAAGAAGTCCAGCAGGTAATACGGTGTAAGTCGTGAGTGACCCTTTAAACCACAACAACAAGTACGGTATATGTTAACATTGGCTCTCTGAAGAGTGAGGAGAGGACCGGCAGCTAGGCAGGCCGTTATCTCGGCTTTAACTGTGACCAGCGTCGATAATGCATTTTACCCCCAAAAAGGTCAAGTGGACAAAAAAGAAACCAAATCACGACCGGAACAAAACAAATGCGGAGCATAATTCCTACGCGTTAATTTGTGCAACCTCACTGATGGCATTTTGGGTCAGCAAACACAACAAATAAAATTAAGCGTGTTATAAACGCACAGACACACACACACACACACACACACACACACACACACACACATACACACACACACACACACACATATACATATATGCAAAACAACCACGGGGGAAGTGAATGATAGCTCTAGGGCTTTAGTGTTGCAATCAACACTTCATCAGGAGCCTGCAATGTTGCAGAAAAAAAGGAATTCCAAGAATACGTTCAGAAGAAGCGTGTGTAGCTAAGTATGTATGCACATGAGTATGTGTGTGCAGTTTACATATTTCTAAACGCTTTTAACCCCAATATAAGATTAATATACACATCAGCATTTATATATGCACATGACTTATCTCTGGCAACTATTGGTAAAGTTGTGTCGGGTAAATTTATCCAATTTAGAGACAGATTTAGTGAGGAATGTTGTGGTAATGTTTATGTTAGTAAATACCTGTGTTTAATGTCAATGTTTAAGAGAGTTCAACTCTCCCTTCTCTTTCTCTCTCTCTCCCTCCTCCCTCCCTCTCTCTCTCTCTCTCTCTCTCTCTCTCTCTCTCTCTCTCTCTCTCTCTCTCTCTCTCTCTCTCTACAGTAACAATTAGCCTTGTTAATTACACATCAGAAAACATCATAGGCGGAGGTTGAGCCTTCAATCACACCTGTCACACACACACATGACTCCACACACACCTGGCTCCACACACACATGGCTCCACACACCTGGCTCCACACACACCTGGCTCCACACATACCTGACTCCACACATACCTGGCTCCACACACACACATGGCTCCACACACACATGGCTCCACACACACATGGCTCCACACTGACATAGCTATACATACACCTAGCTAAACACACACACACACACACACACACACACACACACACACACACATTTCACATACATCTGTTTCACACACCTGTCTCATACACACCTGGCTACAAACACACCTATCATATACACGCCTGGTTACAAACACACCTGTCCTTCTCCTCCTCCACCAGGTCACCAGTAGGTCACCAGCAGGTCACAACACTCCTCTGGTAACCATAAACAAATTATTTCACTTTACGTCTTCTACCTCCTCTTACTCTATCCAATTCTACGTTCATCTTCGCCGCCTCCTCCTCCTCTTTCCTGCTACCTGTGGATCTGCTCGCAGTAGAGGCAGCAGCAGCAGCAGGCAGCAGCAGCAGGCAGCAGCAGCAGCAGCAGCAGCAGCAGCAGCAGCTGCAGCCTGCTGCTGCTGCTGCTGCTGCTGCTGCTGCTGTTCAGTAATCAAGAGAAGTGGTGCTTTGAAGGAGCTGAGATGAAGGAATGAAGGAGTGAGGGAGGAATGAAGAGAAAGGAGGGAGATAGGGAGGGAGGAAGAGAGGAAGGGATATAGGGAAGGAGAGAGGGAGAGATGGAGGGGAGGGAGAGAGGGAGGGATGAAGTGAGGGAGGGAGGAAGGGAAGGAGAAAGGGAGGAAAGGGAGAGAGGAAAAGAGAAAGTGAGAGAGGGAGGGAGGGAGGGTAAGAGGGAGGGAGTAATTCTCTTAAGAACATGGTTTACGGGCTCCCTCAGGAAATGCGATTATCGCCCTGGGAAAGAAAAACATATGATGCCACCAAGAAGAAGGAAGGAAGGAAGGAAGGAGGGAGGGAGGGAGAGAGGGAGGGAGGGAGGGAATGCAACACAGCATCACTCAACACACGATGATCAACAGTGTTGTGTCAAGCTCAGTTAGCACACGCTTCAGATCAATACATACAAAGTCTGAACTCAACTGCAATCAACTATACATGTATGTATGTATGACCAACTAAGTAATGTATATCATGATATATGTATGACATATATTATATATATATAGAATAATATATATATATATAATTTATATATATATATATATATATATATATATATATATATATCTACACATCAGCTCCTTCCCACCGAGACAGGGTGACCCAAAAAGAAAATACTTTCATCATCATTCAACACTTTCACCTCACTCATACATAATCACTGTCTTTGCAGAGGCTCTCAGATACGACAGTTTAGACGTCCCTCCAAACTGCCAATATCCTTAACCCCTCCTTTAAAGTGCAGGCATTGTACTTCCCATTTCGAGGACTCAAGTCCGGCTAACCGATTTCCCTGATTCCCTTCACAAAATATTACCCTGCTCACACTCCAACAGCTCGTCAGGTTCCAAAAACCATTCGTCTCCAAGTCATCCTACTTTGTTCCATTCTCTCTAAATGACCAAACCACCTCAACAGCCCCTCTTCAGCCCTCTGACTAAAATGTATAGTAACTCCACACCTTCTAATTTCCACGCTCCGGAATCTCTGCATAATATTTACACCACACATTTTTTTTATTTATTATATATTTTTTTCCCATTTTCATTTAGCCCTGGCACTCCAAATTTACCTACTACTCCCTCCACAACATTTTTACCCACTTTAGCATTAAGATCCCCAACCACAATTACTCTCTCACTTGATTCAAAAATCCCCACACACTCACTCAATATTTCCAAAAATATCTCTCTCTCTCTCCTCTACACTTCTCTCTTCTCCAGGTGCATAAACACTTACTATAATCCACTTTTCACATCCAACCTTTATTTTACACCACATAATCCTTGAATTTATACATTTATATTCCCTCTTTTCCTGCCATAACTTATCCTTCAACATTATTGCCACTCCTTCTTTAGCTCTAACTCTGTTTGAAACTCCTGACCTAATCCCATATATTTCTCCCCACTGAAACTCTCCTACCCCCTTCAGCTTTGTCTCACTTAAAGCCAGGACATCCAGCTTCTTCTCATTCATAACATCTACAATCATCTCTTTCTTATCATTCGCACAACATCCATGCACATTCAAACATCCCACTTTGACGGTTTTCTTCTTTTTCTTTTTAGTAAGTTATACAGGAAAAGGGGTTACTAGCCCATTGTTCCCGGCATTTTAGTTGACTTTTACAGCATGGCTTACGGAGGAAAGATTCTTATTCCACTTCCCCATGGATATGAAAGGAAAGGTAATAAGAACAAGAACTATTAAGATTATATCAAAGAAAACTCAGATGAGTGTGTATACATAAACGTGTACATGTATGTGTAGTGTGACCTAAGTGTAAGTAGAAGTAACAAGACGTACCTGAAATCTTGCATGTTTATGAGACAGAAAAAAAACACAAGTAATCCTACCATCATGTAAAACAATTACAGGCTTCTGTTTTACACTCACCTGGCAGTACTGTAGTACCTCCCTGGGTGGTTGCTGTCTACCAACCTACTACCTATATATGTATATATATATATATATATATATATATATATATATATATATATATATATATATATATATATATATATATATATATATATATATATATATATATATAAGGTCATTGTAAGCAGTAAGTGGCAACAGTAAGCTCCACTCGTCCTTCTCTCGTGGTCTTGCAAAACTTGAACACATTCACCAGTGCAGACTCCTTTATTAAACTCCCTCCTCTCGTATTTCAACACTCTTCCGCCTGCCTGATTCCTTCCTGTGATATATGCTATACTTGGCCGGGTATGAGGCGGTCATACGCGGGTATATATCTGTTATATTGCACTTTAATTGCTGCAGAAAAAACGGGGCTGGGAGGATAAACGAGGGAGGTAATATTAAATAATAAGAATTTAAATGCCCAGATGGAGGAAGTATAGAACACGGGAGAGAGAAGTTTAAGCCGGGCACTGAATCAATTTTATCCAGCTAGTAACTACACTCTCCATGGGGAAGTGGAGAAGAATCCTTCCTCCGTAAGTCATGCGTGTCTCAAGAAGAGAGTAAAATACCGGGAGCAAGGGGCTAGTAACACCTTCTCCAGTATACATTACTAAATGTTAAAAATCCTTTATAAAAGTTAATTTTTTTCTTTATTTTTAATGGTGGTCACATCCCCTCAGTGGGTGACGGCCGGTGAGAGGAAACAAATAATTACACAATTTAAGTTTTCAAGATCCTCCAAAGAAACTAGAGCCCGAAGTGGTGGTCCGAGCAATAACCTAAAGAGCGCCTTTACCGATCACCTTCAAATTTCCATTTTTTTTTTTTGGGGGGGGGGGGATCGTGCGTAAAGGAAGGTTGAAAGTGTTATCTGGCTGCGTAGGCGCCACAATGTGCTAGTTTTAGTTCAATAATTGTGTGGTATTATTATCTGTTTGATAACCTGACAATAGTTAGCTTTCCTGAACAATTTGAAACATCAAACACTGAGGCATTGATACTATAAGAAGATTCTGAACTTTGTGGCAGTGTGGATGTTAGTGATACTGACCTTAACTACCCTGTATGTTAGTGACACTGACCTTAACTACCCTGGATGTTAGTGATACTGACCTTAAATACTGTATGTTAGTGATACTGACCTTAACTACCCTGTATGTTAGTGACACTGACCTTAACTACCCTGGATGTTAGTGATACTGACCTTAACTACCCTGTATGTTAGTGATACTGACCTTAACTACTGTATGTTAGTGACACTGACCTTAACTACCCTGTATGTTAGTGATACTGACCTTAACTACCCTGGATGTTAGTGATACTGACCTTAACTACCCTGTATGTTAGTGATACTGACCTTAACTACCCTGTATGTTAGTGATACTGACCTTAACTACCCTGTATGTTAGTGATACTGACCTTAACTACCCTGTATGTTAGTGCTACTGACCTTAACTACCCTGTATGTTAGTGATACTGACCTTAACTACCCTGTATGTTAGTGATACTGACCTTAACTACTGTTAGTGATACTGACCTTAACTACCCTGTATGTTAGTGACACTGGCCTTAACTACCCTGGATGTTAGTGATACTGACCTTAACTACTGTATGTTAGTGATACTGACCTTAACTACCCTGTATGTTAGTGACACTGACCTTAACTACTGTATGTTAGTGATACTGACCTTAACTACCCTGTATGTTAGTGACACTGACCTTAACTACTGTATGTTAGTGATACTGACCTTAACTACCCTGTATGTTAGTGATACTGACCTTAACTACCCTGTATGTTAGTGCTACTGACCTTAACTACCCTGTATGTTAGTGATACTGACCTTAACTACCCTGTATGTTAGTGATACTGACCTTAACTACTGTTAGTGATACTGACCTTAACTACCCTGTATGTTAGTGACACTGGCCTTAACTACCCTGGATGTTAGTGATACTGACCTTAACTACTGTATGTTAGTGATACTGACCTTAACTACCCTGTATGTTAGTGACACTGACCTTAACTACTGTATGTTAGTGATACTGACCTTAACTACCCTGTATGTTAGTGACACTGACCTTAACTACTGTATGTTAGTGATACTGACCTTAACTACCCTGTATGTTAGTGACACTGACCTTAACTACCCTGTATGTTAATGATACTGACCTTAACTACCCTACATATTAGTGACACTGACCTTAACTACCCTGCATGTTAGTGATACTAACCTTAACTACCCTGTATGTTAGTGATACTAACCTTAACTACCCTACATATTAGTGACACTGACCTGTAGTTTAATGTTACTTGTCTAGCCAGCTTTTAAATACTGGCACTACATTCACTGTTTTCAGTTAGCTGCTCTGTGTTTCAACTGATTTGTTGAAGATCACTGATAGTGGGTCACACAGTTCCTCTGTTCCCTCTCTCAGAACCCACGTACAGATGTTGTCTGGTCCCACTGCCTCTGTCAGTTGTTTCATTACTTCATCTCACGCTGTGTGCATTGTGTACAGTACTCGGTGATGCACTCTTCCTCTGTGACTGGCAATGTTCCTGATTCTACTGAGAATGTTTCCCTAAATCTTATGTAGTACTGTAGCAGTAGTAATAGTAGTAGTAGTCGTAGTAGCAGTAGTAGTAGTCGTAGTAGTAGTTGTAGTAGTCGTAGTAGTAGTTGTAGTAGTAGTAGTGGTAGTAGCAGTAGAAGTAGTAGTAGTAGTAGTAGTAGTCGTAGTAGCAGTAGTAGTAGTCGTAGTAGTAGTTGTAGTAGTCGTAGTAGTAGTTGTAGTAGTAGTAGTGGTAGTAGTAGTAGAAGTAGTAGTAGTAGTGTGTGTGTGTGCGAGCGCGTGCTTGTGTGTTAGTTACCATTTTGTCCTAGGCCCATGTCGATTAGACACTAGGCCTGTTGTATGTGTGTGTGTGTGTGTGTGTGTGTGTGTGTGTGTGTGTGTGTGTGTGTGTGTGTGTGTGTGTGTGTTGTGTGTGTGTAAGGAAACACTTCGAAATGTTTCCGCCCCGCCGGGAATTGAACCCGGGCCCTCCGTGCGTGAAGCAAGAGTTTAGCCACCAGGCGTGCTTGTTGTGTGCGTGCTTGTGTGTGCGTGCTTGTGTGTGCGTGCTTGTGTGTGCGTGCTTGTGTGTGCGTGCTTGTGTGTGCGTGTGTCAATATTATCACTGTAAAAGCTGGTACATAATAGTCTCTCGTGAACTATACTGACCAATAATTACATTTGGTAATATATGAAAGTTACAGAAAACAGGAGGATGATGGTGGGAGAGCCAGAAAGGTGGGAGAGCCAGAAAGGTGGGAGAGCCAGAAAGGTGGGAGAGCCAGAAAGGTGGGAGAGCCAGAAAGGTGGGAGAGCCAGAAAGGTGGGAGAGCCAGAAAGGTGGGAGAGCCAGAAAGGTGGGAGAGCCAGAAAGGTGGGAGAGCCAGAAAGGTGGGAGAGCCAGAAAGGTGGGAGAGCCAGAAAGGTGGGAGAGCCAGGAAGGTGGGAGAGCCAGAAAGGTGGGAGAGCCAGGAAGGTGGGAGAGCCAGAAAGGTGGGAGAGCCAGAAAGGTGGGAGAGCCAGAAGGTGGGAGAGCCAGAAGGTGGGAGAGCCAGGAAGGTGGGAGAGCCAGAAGGTGGGAGAGCCAGAAGGTGGGAGAGCCGAAGGTGGAGAGCCAGGAAGGTGGGAGAGCCAGAAAGGTGGGAGAGCCAGGAAGGTGGGAGAGCCAGAAAGGTGGGAGAGCCAGAAAGGTGGGAGAGCCAGAAAGGTGGGAGAGCCAGAAAGGTGGGAGAGCCAGAAAGGTGGGAGAGCCAGAAAGGTGGGAGAGCCAGAAAGGTGGGAGAGCCAGAAAGGTGGGAGAGCCAGAAAGGTGGGAGAGCCAGAAGGTGGGAGAGCCAGGAAGGTGGGAGAGCCAGAAAGGTGGGAGAGCCAGGAAGGTGGGAGAGCCAGAAAGGTGGGAGAGCCAGAAAGGTGGGAGAGCCAGAAAGGTGGGAGAGCCAGGAAGGTGGGAGAGCCAGAAAGGTGGGAGAGCCAGGAAGGTGGGAGAGCCAGAAAGGTGGGAGAGCCAGAAAGGTGGGAGAGCCAGAAAGGTGGGAGAGCCAGGAAGGTGGGAGAGCCAGGAAGGTGGGAAAACCAGGAAGGTGAGAGAGCCAGGAAGGTGGGAGAGCCGGGAAGGAGTGAGTTACTGGAGGTGTGAAGATAAACACACAAGAAGGCAGGGACAAACCGCGACACGACAGGGAACTGGTGGGGAAAAACTTGGAAGTTGGCAGGGAAGGTGAGAGGTGAGCAAGGTAAACATGAAGACTGACGGAGGGAAATACTCAGGAGTTGTCAAGAACATTTTGAAATTGAGGTTGTAGAAGAAGATTGACTTCTCTTACACTCACACAACTGCTACTACTACGACTACTGCTACCACTACTACTACTACGCCTACTGCTACTGCTACCACTACTACACTACTACTACTACTTCTACTAGTACAGTACTACAAAAGATTTAGGGAAACATTCTCAGTAGAATCAGGATCATTGTCAAGCAGCCAGAAAGGAAGAGTGCACCAACGAGTACTGTACACAATACACACAATGCGAGATGAAGTAATGAAACTACTAACTGAGCTAGTTACCTCGAAGGCAATGAGACCAGGAATCTGTGAATCGACCCCTGCAACCACAAAGAGGAAAGCACACACACACACACACATTAATCTAAGTTCACCTAATTACGATTCCTCTTCCAAGCTCCTCAAACGTTAAATCAACCTTAAGTTAACATTACTGCCCTCCACTTCTCAACAAATTACCTAATGACGGGTCGCATTTTAGAGAGGATTTCAAACTTGTGGAACAATATCTCTGGTCATTATGTAGGAGAACCAGAGTGTAATTCAGCTAACCTGTAACGACTTAACTACTTCTGTAATTACCTTAATATGACAGCAATTATATTACTTTAAAGATAATTTACAAACGAATGAATTTAGATGTAGAGTGGGAGGGAGGGAGGAGGGAGGGATGGAATATATGTGTATATATATATATATATATATTAATTATATTATATATATATATATATATATGTCGTGCCAAATAAGTTTTACCTATTTTGACTTAAATAGCAACGTTCTTCTTGCCGAATAAGAAAAGCGAAAATTTGTGTATTCAATAATTTCGCAAAAATCATTCTGAACCTAAGGAAAAAAAATATATTTCATTGTGTTTGTTTATTATTAAATTATTGTAAACTTATCTAAAATATATTTAGTTGGATTAGGCTAAATTAAATTGCGCTTGTTATAATAAGGTTAGGTAAGTTTTCTAAGGTTCTTTTGATACAAAATTATTAATTTTTTCATTAACATAAATGAAAAAAAATATATCTTTAAACGTATAAGAGAAAATTTAGAAAGGACTTAATTGACCAGTTTTACCTATTCGGCACGACATATATATATATATATATATATATATATATATATATATATATATATATATATATATATATATATATATATATATATATATATATATATTTCGAAGAATAAACGAACTAATCTGAAGAGAAATTAAGAAAAAACGTGAAGAATGGAGTACAAAAAGAGTATGAAGAATTTCAGGAGAAAATAGAGACAAGGTACAAAAAAATACAAAGAATACAACGAAGGAAGGAGTAAGATAACGTAAGAAGAAAGAATTAAGATGTAAGAGGGAAGTAAGATGTAAGAAGTGAAAAAGGAAGAATTATAAAGTAAGAAGGGATTTAGAATATGTAACAAGAAGTAACAAGGAAATTACATGTAAAATGGACGTAAATATAAGAAAGAAAGAAGTTATCTAGGTGTAAGAAGGAAGGAAGTTGTAAGAAAGTAAAAAGGAAGAAAGTAGAGGGAAATAAGAAGAGGTAAGGAAGAATGAAGTAAGTAAAAAGAAGTAAGATTTAAGTAAGAAGTAGTGAGGAGTAAGAAGAAAGTAAGGAAGCAAGGAGGAGTAAGAAGTAAGAAGAAGGAAGCAAGAAGTAAGAAGGAAGCAAGAATAAGAAGTAAAATGAAAATAAGGAGTAAGAAGAAAATAAGAAGGAAGAAGTAAATAGGGAAGGAATAAGAAGTAAAAAGGAAGGAGTAAGAAGGAAGGAGTAAGAAGGAAGTAAGAAGTAAGAAAGAAGTAAGGAGTAAGAAGGAAGTAATAAGAAAGAAGGAAGCAAGAAGTAAGAAGGAAGAAAAAGGAAGTAAGGAGTAAGAAAGAAGTAAAAAACGTTGTTGTCAGGAAAAATAATACGAGGATACAGGGAATATTTTTTTTCTGGAAAAGGAGAAAGTCAAGAGAAAGCAAATGTGGGTGAAAGAGAAAGCTGAGTCAGAAAAAACGAGGAGAGAGAGAGTGAGAGAGAGAGAGAGAGAGAGAGAGAGAGAGAGAGAGGTAGGTGGTGAACACATACATTGTAACGTCATCAGGGCGAGGGAAGGTAGAAGGAAATTGAAAAGAAAAGGATGTTAGGTGTGATGGAGAGGTGAGGAGAGTGTGAGGTGAGGAGAGTGTGAGGTGAGGGAGAGTGTGAGGTGAGGGAGAGTGTGAGGTGAGGGAGAGTGTGAGATGAGGGAGAGTGTGAGGTGAGGGAGAGTGTGAGATGAGGGAGAGTGTGAGGTGAGGGAGAGTGTGAGATGAGGGAGAGTGTGATGGAGAGTGAGGTGAGGGAGAGTGTGAGGAGAGGGAGTGAGGCGAGAGAAAGTGTGATGGAGAGTGTGAGGAGAGGGAGAGTATGAGGGAGAGTGAGAGGAAGAGTGTGATGGAGAGGTGAGGGAGAGGCAAGGTGGTACACCTTTCAGAACTAATACAAACAATAACTTGCAATATTTCTCATTATCAACATCGCTGAGAAACATAACAATCTCTCCAGTATTTAATGAGCCAAATTATTTGTAATTATCACACAAATGTAAACGATAATTAATGTTTGATTATTAAAATTCGTAATTAAACGAACTAAGTCAGTGAATTGATTCAGTGATGCCAACCCTTGTATGTAAACAAGTCCGCAGGACTGCCAACTGATGAGTGTTGGAGGAGGAGGAGAATAATAATAATAATAATAATAATATAATAATAATAATAAAAGAAGAAGAAGAAGAAGAAGAAGAAGAAATATGAGGCCTACAAATCTGGCCTGAGGAGTGTTTTAGGCCTCAGTACAGATAGAGATATTAACAGCTGAGACACACCATGCTTAA
>WNWK01004146.1:17500-97500 GCA_009830355.1 Cherax destructor
CAGTGCTTGGTCGACACAGTGCTTGGTTGACACAGTGCTTTGTTGGCACAGTGCTTGGTTGACACAGTGATTGGTTGACACTGCTTGGTTGGCACAGTGCTTGGTTGACACAGTGCTTGGTTGACACAGTGCTTGGTTGGCACAGTGCTTGGTTGGTACAGTGTTTGGTTGGCACAGTGCTTGGTTGACAGTGCTTGGTTGGCACAGTGCTTGGTTGGCACAGTGCTTGGTTGACACAGTGCTTGGTTGACACAGTGCTTGGTTGGCACAGTTCTTGGTTGGCACAGTGATTAGTTGACACAGTACTTGATTGACACAGTGCTTGGTTGACACAGTGCTTAGTTGACACAGTGCTTGGTTGACACAGTGCTTGGTTGACAGTGCTTGGTTGGCACAGTGCTTGGTTGACACAGTGCTTGGTTGGCACAGTGCTTGGTTGGCACAGTGCTTGGCTGACAGTGCTTGGTTGACACTGTGCTTGGTTGACATAGGGCTTGGTTGGCACAGTGCTTGGTTGACAGTGCTTGGTTGACACAGTGCTTGTTTGGAACAGTGCTTGGTTGACACAGTGCTTGGTTGACACAGCGCTTGGTTGACACAGTGCTTGGTTGGCACAGTGCTTGGTTGACACAGTTCTTAGAAAGCATAGTGCTTGGTTGACACAGTGCTTGGAAAACATTGTTTGGTTGACACAGTGCTTTGACACAGTGCTTAGTTGACACAGTGTTTGGTTGGCACAGTGCTTGGATGACACAGTGCTTTGTTGACACAGTGCTTGGTTGGCACAGTGCTTGGTTGGCACAGTGCTTGGTTGATATAGTGCTTGGTTGACACAGTGCTTGGTTGGCACAGTGCTTGGTTGGCACAGTGCTTGGCTGACACAGTGCTTGGTTGGCACAGTGCTTGGTTGACACAGTGCTTGGTTGGCACAGTGCTTTGTTGGCACAGTGCTTGGTTGACACAGTGCTTGGTTGGCACAGTGCTTGGTTGGCACAGTGCTTGGTTGGCACAGTGCTTGGTTGAGAGAGAGAGAGAGAGAGAGAGAGAGAGAGAGTCGTTAACCTCTGGTAACGAGGTCCTTATCACTATTGTTATCGATTATGGAACACCAATTATACTGGGAAAAACAAGTGCTGCATCACCCACTTACCACTACCACTGCTACCACTACCAGTGGTGGTAGGTGGGTGATGCAGCACATGTTTTTCCCACTACCACCACCACTACAACTACCACCACCACCACAGGTGTAGATATGGCCTGTGCACCTTGCTGAAATGCGATTATCACTTGGGAACAAAGAAAAGACAGCAGAGAATAACTGAATTATATACCCTTCAGAAAAACAAGCTGGTATTTACAGAATATTACAGCCTATGTACAGTATTTACATTATGTACAGTGAGGTAAATGCAAGCACAAGACACGGTGAGAACTGTAGCGGCCAGCAGGGAAGGTAAGTCTGCCATGGATGATTCACAAGTGCACCACATCGCTACACAGCTTTGGTGGGCTTCCTTATGATTGGCTGGTTGAACCAGGATGCTGGTATAACGACGGGGCCCCTACTCGTTACACCCATAGAACCTGGTTCACTGGTCAGGAGGCATGCCTATATGTACGTTACATACCACCACCACTACCACTACTACCACTGCCACTACTACCACTACCACCACCACCATCACGCTAAGAGCTGTTATCCAACCTCAACTCGTTTCAAAGCCCAGCTCTATCTGAGGTATACTACCCCCCAGGATGCCACCCACACCAGTCGACAAAGACCAATGTACCTACTTACTGTTAGGTGAACAGGGACAACAGGTGTAAAATGACTAACACCCAGGTACCTACTTACTGCTAGGTGAACAGGGACAGCATGTATAAGGAAACCTGACCAAAGTTTCCACCCGTGCCGGGAATCGAACCACGGACACTCAGTGTGTGAGCTACGTGCGCTACCAACCGAGCCACGGCATATCTTCAAATATGCTGGAATACGCTAATTAACACTAGAAATTTACTATATAGCACTAGAAAACTACTACGTGACATTAGAAAACTACTAGATAACATTAGAAAACTACTAGATAACATTAGAAAACTACTAGATAACATTAGAAAACTACTAGATAACATTAGAAAACTACTAGATAACATTAGAAACTACTAGATAATATTAGAAAACTACTAGATAACATTAGAAAACTACTAAATAGCACTAGAAAACTACTAGATAACATTAGAAAACAACTAGATAAAATTAGAAAATTACTAAATAGCACTAAAAACTACTAGATAACACTGTAAAACTACTAGACACTGGTAGACTACTAGAAAACTACTAGACACTGGTAGACTACTAGAAAACTACTAGACACTGGTAGACTACTAGAAAACTACTAGACACTGGTAGACTACTAGAAAACTACTAGACACTGGTAGACTACTAGATAACACTAGAAGATACAATAGTGTTAGAAATGTACTGACCGTGACTGAGAACTTGTGGCTGGGTTTAATATTGATGGGCGTGACTCTCTCAGTGGGAACGTAGCGGTAGAACTCGGTACCGTTGTGGTACCACTTGAGGGAGTAGAGTCGTGTGGCCCGGAGGTCGTAGGAGCACCCCAGCTTGGCTTCCCCTCCAGCGAAGGCGTACTGGGGTACCTCCACTCCTCTCAGCAGGTCCCCCGCTGCGGCACCTGTGGGGAAGGGAATGCGCCCATTTTAAGAGAGAGATGGTCATAATGCGCACTCCGCTTGGTGTGGTAAGTTTGTTGCTGGTCTGACTGAATATTTCTGCGCTGAAATGCTCTGGGTAAGGTTAGGTTAGGTAAAGTTTGTAGGAAACAAGTGTTTCCTGACTCGGGTCTTAGTCAAATGATCACCCACAACCACAGCTGGAGCTTTTGGTCATCTGACCGAGGCCTTCCGCTGGCTTACCGGTCCACTCCTTTAAAATATACGTTATGTTTAATATAGATGATCTGTGTAACCAGCGGCTGCTCATATCTACTAATATATGTCATCCGTTTTTGTAAACCTATCTACCATATGGAAATAATAATTATAACAATAATAATTTATTATTATTATTAGTAGTAGTAGTAGTAATAGTAGCAGTAGTAGACTTTCTTATAGATGGTGAGAGTTAATATATATAGGCAGCAGAGAGGTACATGCATTCAGGTGTACATGTGGACGTAAATATTCAAAGGAGGAGCACTGCTCTGTGTGTGTGTATTTCCTGGTGTACAGTATGTTGTGCTATGATAATAGGGATGACAGGACGAGTGCACTTAGGACGCTACCTGGATACGTTTTGGTGGTGGGACCTTTCGAGAATGTTATTAACAAAATACAGTGGACCCTCGGTTTTCGTTCACCTCCAAACTCGAACAATTATGTAAGTGTATTTTCGTAAGTGCTTTTGTAAGTGTATTTTTGGGGGTCTGAAATGACTAATCTAATTTACATTTGTACTTATGGGAACAAATTCGTTCGGTAACGGCACTCAAACAGCATTCTGGAAAGAATTTTCAACGAAAACCGAGGGTCCACTGTATACACATGAATCGACCTTTCCGGAGTGTTAATAAAAAACAAATGAAGCGACCTTTCCGGAATGTTGCTAAGAAAACAAAGCATCTGATGTGACCTTTCCAGAGGCTGCCACACGCCAGCATACTTGCTGTGTTGGAGTCATGATTGACTGGAAGGAGCGGCCATTGTGTTGGAGTAAGACTTGCAGGTAGGGTGAAGCAGTCACTCGGAGTCATGAATGACTGGAAGGAGCGTCCAGCGGGGTCCTGACCCACAACCTCCCACTGGCAAAACTTCGCCACTTCTAATACAGACCATCCAGACCGTGTTCCAGCCCACTACACCCCGTTATTCCTGCCTTCCAGCCCAACTTTGCCTGCCATGAGTACACTTGTGCTCCGGGTCACTGGCTGCACTCACAGGGGGAGGGACTTTCTTCCAATACTCGCGCACTGAACGTGTGTCGTCCGCCGGTGAACGGGTCGTTCAGCTTGCCGTTACTCTTCATTCTCGCTCGCTCCTTTCTCTGTTCCCGCAACATTATTGCTCCTTTTTCTTCCTTGTCTTGGTGTTCTTCTCTTCCCTGTATCCTCTTAAAATTTCTTCACCTCACTATTTTTAGCACTTCTCTCTTGTGTGTGTTTGTGTGTGTGTGCATATATATATATATATATATATATATATATATATATATATATATATATATATATATATATATATATATATATCTGTGTCTCGGCTTACACACCACATGAGGGTTCGAGTTGTGGTTCATGGTGTGTCTGAATTCTCACTTAATTGTAATAATAACGGTGGTATGTCCTGGGGTGCTGAGAGAGAATGAGGTTTGATGTAGGTTGAGCAGCTCTGACTCCCTGGATCCAGAGCCCCTGGAGCAGGCAGCCTCCCTGGAGGAGCGAGGCGCTCCAGCCTGGTAATACATCCTGGCCAAACTTTAATTAAAAAAATATATTTCGGTGAGACTTAACTCGGTGTTCCATCACGGAACTGAGACAACCCCTTCCGTACCCTCATTTCCCTTCCTTTCTTTCCCTTCCCTCCCCTTCCCCCATTCCCTTCCTTCCCTTCTATTTCCTCCCCTTCCCTTCCCTTCTTTTACCTGCCGTCGCACCCTTGGTCAAGTGTTAGATACTTGAGTACACTTGAGTGTGTTAGATACTTGAGTACACTTGAGTGTGTTAGATACTTGAGTACACTTGAGTGTGTTAGATACTTGAGTACACTTGAGTGTGTTAGATACTTGAGTACACTTGAGTGTGTTAGATACTTGAGTACACTTGAGTGTGTTAGATACTTGAGTACACTTGAGTGTGTTAGATACTTGAGTACACTTGAGGTGTTAGATATGAGTACACTTGAGTGTGTTAGATACTTGAGTACACTTGAGTGTGTTAGATACTTGAGTACACTTGAGTGTGTTAGATACTTGAGTACACTTGAGTGTGTTAGATACTTGAGTACACTTGAGTGTGTTAGATACTTGAGTACACTTGAGTGTGTTAGATACTTGAGTACACTTGAGTGTGTTAGATACTTGAGTACACTTGAGTGGACAGGTCTGGTACACGACACTGGGGTGGAGAGTAGTATGGAAGGCTGCTGATCTCTCAAGCGCTGGTTACCTGCTTACCACTGCAAGTTTTCCCCTGTTGTCGTAGTTGTTGTAGTTTGTAGGAAGTGGTGATGGTGGTAGCCAGTAGTGAGTGGTGATGCTGGTGGGGGTGATGGCTAGTAGTGAGTGGTGTTGGTGGTGATAGTAGTGAATTGTGGTGGTGGTAGTAACAGCAGTGAGTGGTGTTGGTGGTGGTAATAACTTTTCATCGTCCTTGTCAAAAGATCATGGTGAAGGAATGAGTGCTGTGTGGTCTCCTACCAAAGTCACACCCCTGAGGCCTGGTCTGGGAAGGCACCAAGGAGACGTAGAGCCCCAGAACACTCTCCAGAGAGACTCCAGGCAGGGAGATATACGTTAATCAGCAGAAGCAGTACAAACATCTCTACTGAACAATGTAATGTACAGTCTCACATACGTCACGACACTTGTACATCAAGATCAATGAAGCTGTTGTTGTTGGTACTGTCCTCAGTGGAAGCTGAGACGATCTAACCCATATGGGTGGTTGGTTAATGGGGTTTAAGGCCTATCCACTACACGAGGGTCATTAAGGCTGCATGCCACCTGGTCCCCACCAGTCAAGAAGCTTTAATACCTTAAATAGGAATTAGGGTAAACTCTCAGTGTATATACACAGAGAAACATGAACCTCTCGGTGTATATACAGTGAGACATACAATTTTCGATGTATATAATCAGAGAGACGCACCTTTCAGTGTATATACATTAAGAGATATACCTCTCGGTGCATATACACTGAGACATCCGCCTCTCTGGGTATATATACTGAGACACATATATCGGTGTATATACACTGTGAGACACTTTCCGGTGTATATTATCCACGTCATCTATATACAATATACCAAAAAATATCCAAAAAGTATACACATTTACCCTAAAAAATTCAAATAAAACAATGACACATACCAGGGAAAATATAATAAATGAAAAACTGAAAAAAATATATACATTTGAGTGAATAAGAGATTATGAGGTGAGCCAAGACTGACCTGTGAGGGGAAAGAGGCCAGGGCTTCTTCTCTCTCTCTCTCTCTCTCTCTCTCTCTCTCTCTCTCTCTCTCTCTCTCTCTCTCTCTCTCTCTTCTAAGTACCTTGCGTGTAGTTACTACTGCCTGCTTCCCCAAAATTCTTTTAACCAATCTTAATGGAATATCTAGATAGCTTGCATCCAATTAAGAGGCTTCCTCTTTTGTCTTATTTACTGTGTTAGTTTGTGGTCGTGTGGTGGTAGTTTGTGGTTGTGTTGTGGTAGTTCGTGGTCGTGTGGTGGTAGTTCGTGATCGTGTTGTGGTAGTTTGTGGTCGTGTGGTGGTAGTTTGTGGTCGTGTGGTGGTAGTTCGTGGTCGTATGGTGGTAGTTCGTGGTTGTGTTGTGGTAGTTCGTGGTTGTGTTGTGGTAGTTTGTGGTCGTGTGGTGGTAGTGTGTGGTCGTGTGGTGGTAGTTTACTGTGGTCGTGTGGTGGTAGTTTACTGTGGTCGTGTTGTGGTAGTTTACTGTGGTCGTGTTGTGGTAGTTTACTGTGGTCGTGTTGTGGTACTTTTAAACAGGTTGTTTAAAAGGTGTAAATACTCCTCTCAGTGTATTTACACTGATATATACACAGCTATAAGTGTATATACACCGAGGGATACACACCTCTCAGTGTATATACACTGACATATACAAAGCTATCAGTGTATATACACTGACATACACACCTCTCAGTGTATATACACTGACATATACAAAGCTATCAGTGTATACAGAATGAGAATTAAACGCTCTGTATGGCGCTTCAACAAGAGCACAATCATACAATAACACACCACAATTATACAATAACACACCATAATTATACAATAACACACCACAATAATAAAATAACACATAACACATCATAATTATACAATAACACACCACAATTAAAAAATAGCTCACTATAATAATACATCACAATCATACACCACAATTATATAGACCACAATCACAGAATAATATACCAAAATCACTCAATAACGCACATAATAATACACCACAATCATACAGACCACAATCACAGAATAATATACCAATCATACAATAATACAGAGCACAATTAGTGTGAGTTACAATCTCTGGAAGGTGCAGTCAGTCAGCTTTTACCTCAATGTACTTTCAGTTTAAAGGTTAATCTCACACTGGTTTAATATCCACCAGAAAAAAGATGGAAATTTGTAAAATATTTCAGTGCGGAAACAGTGTGGCGTGGCTGGATCGCTAGCGCACTCAGATCACACACTGAGGTCCGGAGTTCGAATCCCCGGTTCGGCTGGGTAACATTAGGACGTGTTTCCATAAGACACCTGCTGTCCATGTTCACCCATCAGTATAAAATGGGTACCTGGGTGTTAGTAGACTGGTGTGGGTCGCATCCTGGGACAAAACTGACCTAATTTGCCCGAATTGCTCTGCAAAGCATAACAAGCGGCTTTCTACATAGTAGTATGTCATCGATGTCAGCTAGGCCTGTATACCTTGTACATGTAGAAATAATTATTCTTATTATTATTATTATTATTATTATTACTATTATAACGCCCGTGCTAGTTGGTGTTTATGAAGCAGCTGGTGTCGAGGTGTTCCAGTGCTACTCTTCTAGTTATCGTCTCCATTATCTTACACTCTATACATGTCAGTGACAGCTGCTCTGTAGTTCAATGCTACTTTGTTTGTCCACTTTCTTATATATAGTGAGACAACACTTGTTGTCCACAACACCTCTGGCAAGTGTTCCGTGGCAGGTGACTTGGACATGTTAGCAAGACGTTCACACAGTCAGTCAGCTCTTCAGAACCCACAGAGAGGCATCAGTAGATTCTTCACCTCTTCTCCTGTTGTGTGTACTGCATTCAGTCCTCTCTCTCTCTCTCTCTCTCTCCTCTCTCTCTCTCTCTCTCTCTCTCTCTCTCTCTCTCTCTCTCTCCAATTCTCTGGTATTGGCACTGTTTCCTCCGTGAATACCTGGTGTAATCTCATGTTCATCTCCTCGTAGACGTGCTGGTCATTTCTTGTGACCCCTCCTACCTCCCTGTTCAGTCTTATTACTTGGTCCTTCACTGTGGTCAGGGCCAGGGTGGCTGCATAGCCACCCTTCCCCTGACCTGTTCTGGCCCTCACCTGCCCTGGCCCTCACTTGCCCTGGCCCTCACCTGCCCTGGCCCTGACCTGTTCTGGCCCTCACCTGCCCTGGCCTTCACCTGCTAACTTGCATATTTGTTTTTGGTTGTGCTCTTAATTTCTTTCCGTAATAAATTAGACACATGTACAACACTTGGGTATCTTTATTACGAAAACGTTTCCGCACACAGTGGCTTCATCAGTCCAATACAAAGAAAAATGATGAAGATCAGAAGGAGTTTGAGGTAATCAGTCCCTTAATCAAGATTGATGGATTAATTACATCGAGTCCAGGCTGAGGGATTGATTACCTCAAACTCCTCCTGATCTTCACCATTCTACTTTGTATTGGACTGATGAAGCCACTGTGTGGCGAAACGTTTCCATATAAAGATACCCAAGTGTTGCATATGCGTCTAATTTATCCACTTGTCGGTTCTCTGAACCATTTATCTGCATTACTTTCCCTATTTTTCGACGCTCTTGCGATATTAGCTTTTACCTTTGTGGACGTGTGGTGGAGCCAGGGGCTCTCTCTTCTTACCTTTGTTTGTTCTGCGTCTGGTATGGATCTCTCCTCTGCCTCCCGGCACTCTCCACCTACATACTCCATTATCTCATTCTCTTCACCTCCCTTTCCCCGCTACGCTACATTCAGGACTTCTCTCGTGGCCGTGTTGTCTCCTCTTCTGAAGTTTGGTGTCTCCCTTCCCACCCATGCTATGTTCTCTCCACGTTTTCTACCACAGGGTATTCGAACCTCACTAGGGGCCTCTCCTGTTTTTCTTCACCCACGTCAGATTCACTGAGGGTGAATACCAGGTCCAATCTCGTTGGTTCTCTCCAGGTGTTCCTGACATGTTGCCACATAAAGTTTACTACCATAATATTGGCTCTCCATGTTTACTGTCTCCCGTGTGTACTCACCTAGTTGTGGTTGCAGGGGTAGAGTCACAGCTCCTGGCCCCGCTACTAGGTCCACTCTCTCCCTGCCTCATGCGTGTGTGTGTGTGTTTTACAAATGTTCAGTTGGTGTAAAGCAGTTAATGTAATAGCAAGCAAAGTTAGAGTTTCGATGATGTACCTATGTGGCGTTTTGTGTGTAATGAGAGAGAGAGAGAGAGAGAGAGAGAGAGAGAGAGAGAGAGAGAGAGAGAGAGAGAGAGAGAGATGAGTTAAAGCATGCGAGCTGAAAATGCATTTAACCACTTTAAAAAAACTGTCACAGTATAGCCAGTGAAACCTGACTCCATTACCTGCCCCACTTAAAAAATACAATTCTCGAAATCTGGCTTTAGGAACATCTGTGCCCTTGCTCTCTCTCTCTCTCTCTCTCTCTCTCTCTCTCTCTCTCTCTCTCTCTCCATCACGTCAGAAAATAATGCCCCGGGCAGTTGGACTCATTACAACCTCTCTCTCTCTCCCTACTGGCAAACCTGCAGTCAATTAATCATTTAAATCATTCATTATGTCCAACGCCGCCTCTTAGGGTCGATATATGCATATACACAGTATACATATACAAGCATACGCAGGATATACATACGTGATCGCACATATTAACCACAATTAATTAGGAATAATTAGAACTGATTATTTCTTTGAATACGAATTTCTTGGTAAAAAATTCATGTACAAAAAATATATAACGTATGTGAGAGGGTAAATAGATAGAGATTTTGTTTAAGTTTTATACAGTTTAAGGAATCAAAAGGTTAAGAGAGGAGGTGATAACAGAGAGGGTGGTGTGTACTCTCAAGAAGCGCTACTTGTTGGGCTAGACGACATTACAGGCTGGTCAAAGACCCGTGGCCAACACACTGCTTGCTGACACAAAGACTGGGTATTTTACCACCACCACCACTGCTGCTGCTGGTGCTGCTGCTACTGCTGCTGCTGCTGCTGACGTTGCTGACTCCACCGGTACAAACACTCCTCAGTGTTAAGACTCCGCCAACTTACAAAGGTTCCACAGGTGCAAGAAAGAAAGTGTTTCTATAAAAGGAATCCAAACCTTCTTCAAATAGCTTCTGGCTGGAGCACAGCTCTCCAGTATTCATACTTCACTTTATTTCTCTGTGTGCGCATGTATTTTTCATTTATGTATGTATGTTTGTTTGTATGTATGTATTTATGTTTCTATGTATGCATGTTTGTTTCTATGTATGTATGTATGCATGTATGTTGTATGTTTGTTTGTATGTATGCATGTTTGTATGCATGCATGTTTGTATGCATGTATGTTTGTATGTATGTATGTATCTATACATTCAGCATTATGTACATGTCAGTTAGCATTTATCAAAGGCACTTGTCGATAGGCACTCTGCCTATTGTTTGCGTCGTGGGGAGACTGGCCTCGCACCATGGGCCATGCATCGTGGGGAAACTGGCCTCGCACCATGGGCCATGCGTCGTGGGGAGACTGGCCTCGCACCATGGGCCATGCATCGTGGGGAGACTGGCCTCGCACCATGGGCCGTGCATATAACAGGTCCAACGCTGTACCTACCGAACCAAGAGTTCACAAGAGGATGACTCTACAAGCAGCACCAGTGTCAGGGGAGTCACCAAATGTGACTAACCCCCTGACTTGGCCCACAGCCCCAGAAACCATCAATTCTCATACCCCATCCCCTCAAAGCCATATGAATCTACAACCCCTCCCCCACCAAAACAAAGTAATGAATGACTGTCAATGAATAAACAGGAAAATGGCCGAGTGCAGAGGTAATGTCCACGAGACCATTCGGTTGAAAATGGTGTGCCGACGTCCTTCCACGGTTACATCTGTATTTGCCCACGGGGGCGGTATGAAGAGCTACATTGATGCAAATGGCCTGAATGTGGCGGCTAGGGTTCCAGGGAAGAATTAAGGAAGCCAACAGGAAATCCCTAGTATGTGGTGCCTTCTCTGCTAGAAGGCGAGCTTGATCTTTTCCTGAGGCCTTGTCGAAGATCGTTGGCGCGATTTAAGGTTGACTCAGTGGCACTGCTGGCGGTGCCTGGTCATAGACCAGGCCGCGGGGGCGTTGATCCCCGGAATACCCTCCAGGTAGACTCCAGGTAGGTAGTGGTGTTTAGGAGGGGCTTGTCTGCTTAAAGACCTTGCAACGACATCCCACCGTCCTGCTCCTGCAGTGACATCCCACTGTCCTGCTCCTGCAAGGACATACCACTGTCCTGCTCCTGCAAGGACATACCACTGTCCTGCTCCTGCAAGGACATACCACTGTCCTGCTCCTGCAAGGACATACCACTGTCCTGCTCCTGCAAGGATATACCACTGTCCTGCTCCTGCAAGAACATACTACTGTCCTGTTCCTGCAATTAACTTTAGTCTCGTGAACTCCTATGAAATATTGCCAGTATTCAGAGAGTATCTCACTAGTTTTGTGGAAGCATAACACGAAGACAGAAATGATGGCAATGGTGACCTGCCTCTGGAACTGTTCTTCCAAGTCCCACTGGAAGTGTTGCTTGATCCCACTGGTGATCTTCCAGTGGCACATTTCGTGCCTTTCTGAATTCTGATTTCAAAACTACGTAGTATTTGCCTATATTTTAATGAGGGGGGAAAATTAAAGGAGGATGCTCACCTCGACAAATAAGAACATAAGAAAGAAGGAGCACTGCAGCAGGCCTACTGGCCCATGCTAGGCAGGTCCAAGTCTCCAGCTGGCTCAAGCTATTGGTCGAAGCCAGTCAGGTCCAACTCACACCCACCCACACATACTCATGTATAGGTTAGCCTGGGCACGGTTGGACGCCTAGTGAGATAATACAAGGCATCGTGGGCATCATCTCATCTATACACCGCTCTATCCTCTTGAAATCGTTCAGTTTGTCCTCGAGGACTGTGTTGATAGACTGAGGATCAGAGGTGTTCCCAGAAGAATACTGTCAGTGCAAGTGGTAAAAGAGGTTTCTGCTGAGATAGACCTCACTGCAGTAATGACTGCTTGCTTGGTCCAGATATATATATATATATATATATATATATATATATATATATATATATATATATATATATATATATATATATATATATATATATATATATATCCTCTTCCGCTCTCTCTTTCTCCCTGCCTACCTCCCTATCACCCTTCTTAGTCTTCATCCTCCCTTCCATTTCCTCTCCCTTCCTTTCTTTTTCCTTCCCGTTTCTTCTCCTCCCTCCCTCCCACTGATGGCTCCATCAGTGGTATCCACAGTAATGCTCGCTGCAAACATTCCTTTTTATTTTTTTCCATTCTTGTAAGAACTCTTCCCCTGACGCGTTCATGGCAAGTACTGTCCAAACGACATTTTTCATTTCTTATAGGAGCCCTTGTCAGCATCATTCGCTCTAACAACCCCCAAAAACCTTCTTTTTTATTGGTTACTACCGCTAAAAGTTTATATTTATTAAGTGTAATTGTAGACAACAAGAGTATTCCTTTCATCCCTCCACATAAGTTGTGTTTGCTTAATATCACAAACAAGCAACCCGCTTCAGAGAAACTCATTACTGATAAATTACACACAGGTGCAACACTTTGGTATCTTTATTGAGGAAACGTTTCGCCACACAGTAGTTTCATCAGTCATATAAACAGAAGAATGGTGAAGATCTGGAGTTTGAGGTAATCAGTCCCTCAGCCTGGAGTCGATATAATCAGTCCATCAGTCTTTTCAAGACTGATGAAGCCACTGTGTGGCGAAACGTTTCCTCAATAAAGATACCCAAGTGTTGCATATGTGTCTAATTTATCAACTTGTCGGTTCTGTGAACCATTTACCTACAAGCTCATCACTACCAGTATTCCCTTCCTTGAATCATTTGAAAAGCAACTGCTTAGGAAGAAATTTTTGGCTTGAATGTTAGTAATTATGTAATCACAAATTATATACACTGGTGGATCTTAGCAGGAGTCTGCTGGCAGGGCTGCATCTGCTCTTGTTACCACTTTCTTAGTTAAGAACTATAAAAACCATGTTGAGTTAGGTATAAGAATTAACAACTGGACGTCTAGACTGCAAACTGAATTATTTGCCATCATAATGAGCTCGACTCTGATTCTATGTCATCATTAAAGGCTCTTGACTCAAGTAATGACTCAACATGCTCAATGGAGAAGATAGATACAGATACTCAAAAATCAGAGAAAAGGGAATTAATGTACATTTCTTATGGATTCTACAACACTCTGAATTGCTCCTCCATGATAAAGTTAATAAATTAGCCAAAGAAAGCACCTTGAAGGAAAAGGTAGAATGTATATCTGTGTCTAGCATTAGGAATAATATTAGCAGAGAAGTAAATAATGAAAGTGAATGTCACAGGGATTCAGTTAAAAGCCTGAGTAGATCTATCACTCACTATGATAATATAAAGGTAGATAAGTAAGTTTATGGAGCCATTTGCAATGTGAACAGACTAACTGATGTTGTAGTAGCCAGGCTTAGGCTTGGTTACAAGTACTTCTGGCAGTTTGAGAGACACACAGATGGTGATCAAACTAAATGCAAAGTGTGTGGTCAGCCCTATGGTCACTATCTTAAACACTGTGTTCATTATCCACTTATTGGGGAATGTGGAGATAGTATAACAACATAAGTGTTATATCAAGGTATCTTAATAATGAAAATATGATACCAGACATAATAAGCATATATCTTAAATTTGCTTGCAGCAGGTAAGGCAGTTGTAGATATAAATCCAGATGTACTTCTGTTAACCCTTTTGGGGCCTAGTTCCTAGGCCTTTCGTGTATTCATATGCTCTTGTGCTACCATCTACAGGATGGATATGAGATGCACAATAAACTAGCCACTACCATCCACAGGATGGATATGAGGTGCACAATAAACTAGCCACTACCATCCACAGGATGGATATGAGTGCACAATAAACTAGCCACTACCATCCACAGGATGGATATGAGTGCACAATAAACTAGCCACTACCATCCACAGGATGGATATGAGTGCACAATAAACTAGCCACTACCATCCACAGGATGGATATGAGGTGCACAATAAACTAGCCACTACCATCCACAGGATGGATATGAGTGCACAATAAACTAGCCACTACCATCCACAGGATGGATATGAGGTGCACAATAAACTAGCCACTACCATCCACAGGATGGATATGAGGTGCACAATAAACTAGCCACTACCATCCACAGGATGGATATGAGGTGCACAATAAACTAGCCACTACCATCCACAGGATGGATATGAGGTGCACAATAAACTAGCCACTGCCATCCACAGGATGGATATGAGGTGCACAATAAACTAGCCACTACCATCCACAGGATGGATATGAGGTGCACAATAAACTAGCCACTACCATCCACAGGATGGATATGAGGTGCACAATAAAGTAGCCACTACCATCCACAGGATGGATATGAGGTGCACAATAAACTAGCCACTACTATCCACAGGATGGATATGAGTGCACAATAAACTAGCCACTGCCATCCACAGGATGGATATGAGGTGCACAATAAACTAGCCACTGCCATCCACAGGATGGATATGAGGTGCACAATAAACTAGCCACTGCCATCCACAGGATGGATATGAGGTGCACAATAAACTAGCCACTACCATCCACAGGATGGATATGAGGTGCACAATGAATATTATGAAATATTTCCACAGTGTTTCGCTCAGGGGCAAAATCCTTCAGGTCAAAGATCTGAAAAAGCGAAACTTTGTGGAAATAAAAGACTTACTTTGAGCGATACATTGTGGAATTCAAAAGATTGTAAGCGATACTGTGTGAAAATAAAATAAAAGCCCTTACTCTCCTCTAAAAGTCTTGCTTCCATCTGACTTATCGGCCTTTTAACCCATAGAAAGTCTTAGAATTTTGTTTTATATGTTCAGAGGATTTAGGTCCTGAAACGTCGAGGGGTAAGACACGATGAGACGTTTTTATTTCTTAAAGAATCTCTCGAATTCTGTTTGCAACGTTTCAACGGAAGCTCCTGAGGCGAAATGTTGCAAGAAACGTTGCTGTGGATGAAATAAAATGTTATTTTTTTTGGCAGACAAAGAAAGTTCTTGGCAGACAAGGAAAGTTCCTGGCAGACAAGGAAAGTTTCTGACAGACAAGGAAAGTTGTGTGTGTAAGGATACTCACATATCTATGGGTGATGGTCACTTCCATTTAACTTACCTGAAATAAAAAAATATATATTTTAATTATATATAACTAAAAATACTACCTTTTTATACAATATATTTGCTTGTTATTTAGCTGGGTTTGAAGCCTATCTACTAAATTCATCATTAAAGGTTGCATGTCACCTGTTCATCACCAGTCAAGAATACTTTAATGCTTAAAACAGAAATTAAAGTAAATTCTCAGCGTATAATAATAATAATAATAATAATAATAATAATAATAATAATAATAATAATAATAATAATAATAATAATAATAATAATCTTTATTTCTACAAGTATATGATACAACTTATACAGACCATAGCTAATATCCATAACATACTATATAGACAGTTCCTGGTTATGAAGAGCATTTCCTGCAACTTAGGTTAAGCTTGTCACCCAGGTTGCCACCCACACCAGTCGACTAACACCCAGGTACCTACTTACTGCTAGGTGAACAGGCACAGCACTTGTCATTGTATATACCAGGAACACACACACACGTGGAGCAGGGAGACAGTGGACCTAGTAACGACCAGCGAAGAGGTGGGGGCCAGGAGCTATGAATCGACCCCTGCAACCACAATTAGGTGAGAACACAAGCACACACACACACACACACACACACACACATCCTCTCCCATACTACCCTCACCTCCAAAACGGACCAATCACAGGCTCCGCTACTGTGTCAGAGGTGGAACCAGTTCAGGACAAGTTACGACGCGTTCCTGACATGTTGATGGTGGCCAAGGAAACTGCTGTGGTCTCTTAACTCTCTCCCTTTCTCTCTCTCTCTCACTCTCTCTCTCTCTCTCCCTCTTTCTCCCTCCTCTCTCTCTCCCTCTTTCTCCCTCCCCCCCTCTCTCTCTCATACATGTAGAAAAAATTGCATATTAATGTATTTAAACCACAATTTCCTGGCTGGAACAATTCACAAAAAAATACAATACCAGGGATGAAAAAACCCACAATATCATGGCTATAACAATTCACAAATAGCCTACAAAAACCTGACTGGTACATTTAAAAATAACTTACAATACCGTGGCTGGAACAATTCATAACCCACAATATGTTGGCTGGAACAATTCACAGCTAACCCACAATACCGTGGCTGGAACAATTCACAACCCACATTACCGTGACTGGAACAATTCACAACCCACATTACCGTGACTGGAACAATTCACAACCCACATTACCGTGACTGGAACAATTCACAACTAACCCACATTACCGTGGCTGGAACAATTCACAACTAACCCACATTACCGTGGCTGGAACAATTCACAACTAACCCACAATACCGTGACTGGAACAATTCACAACTAACCCACAATACCATGGCTGGAACAATTCACAACTAACCCACAATACCGTGACTGGAACAATTCACAACTAACCCACAATACCGTGGCTGGAACAATTCACAACTAACCCACAATACCGTGACTGGAACAATTCACAACTAACCCACAATACCGTGACTGGAACAATTCACACATAACCCACAATACCGTGGCTGGAACAATTCACAACCCACAATACCGTGACTGGAACAATTCACAACTAACCCACAATACCGTGGCTGGAACAATTCACAACTAACCCACAATACCGTGGCTGGAACAATTCACAACTAACCCACAATACCGTGGCTGGAACTATTCACAACTAACCCACAATACCGTGACTGGAACAATTCACAACTAACCCACAATACCGTGGCTGGAACAATTCACACAAATAACCATCAATACCCCTGACTTCATCTGGAAAATTCTAAACATTATAGTATTAAGGGACAAGCGCTAAAACCGTACGGGCTGGAAAACAACTCCACCCCTGCAGCGGTGAAGGAAAAACAGCATACACAACTAACACGAACAACCTGGCTGATCAAGCAATCAGCACAAAAGCCTTGTGGGAGGAAGGGGGTGGCGAGGTGTGGGTTTAAAAGATTATGACTGTGATGGGGGAGTGGGAGGGAGTTGTCACAGTTGCTCTTTGCTGATGAATCTCCTTAAGGGAGATTATTATTAGTATTGAGAGAGAGAGAGAGAGAGAGAGATTCCCTCATCCCCCCCCCTCCATCAATCCCATCGGCAAATATTAAACGTTCAGGATCCTCTTTAAGCCGGAGTATGAAGCTCAGTAAAGAGGATTACTTTACTTAATGTAATGCATCTGAGTTTACGCGAGTCTCCCCAATGTAATCACTTAAATTATATATAATATATATATATATATATATATATATATATATATATATATATATATATATATATATATATATATATATATATATATATATATATATATATATATATATATATATATATATATATATATATATATATATATATATATATATATATATATATATATATATATATATATATATATATATATATATATATATATATATATATATATATATATATATATATATATATATATATATTTTTTTTTTTTTTTTCATAAATGTTCCATAGCAGGTGACCTAAAAAGAAAATCCAATAAAAAAATTTATCATCATTAAACTTTCACAACTCATACAATCACTGTCTTGCAGAGGAGCTCAGATACTACGCTGAAAAAGTCCCTCCCAGCTGTCACTATCTCAGACCCCTCCTTTAAAGTGCAGGCATTGTACTTCCCATTTCCAGGACTCAAGTCCAACTAAATCAATTAACTGGTTTCCCTGAATCCCTTCACACAATGTTACCCTGCTCACACTCCAACAGATCGTCATGTCCCAAAAACCATTCGTCTCCATTCACTCCTATCTAACACGCTCACACATGCTTGCTGGAAGTCCAAGCCCCTCGCCCACAAAACCTCCTTTACCCCTTCCCTCCAACCTTTTCTAGGACGACCCCTACCCCGCCTTCCTTCCCTACAGATTTATACGCTCTCCAAGTCATTCTACTTTGATCCATTCTCTCTAAATGACCAAACCACCTCAACAACCCCTCTTCAGCCCTCTGACAAATACTTTTAGTAACTCCACACCTTCTCCTAATTTCCACATTCCGAATTTTCTGCATAATATTTACACCACACATTGCCCTTAGACAGGACATCTCCACTGCCTCCAGCCTCCTCCTCGCTGCAGCATTTGCAACCCATGCTTCACACCCATATAAGAGTGTTGGTACCACTATACTTTCGTACATTCCCTTCTTTGCCTCCATGGATAACGTTTTTGTCTCCACAGATACCTCAATGCACCACTCACCTTTTTCCTTCATCAATTCTATGGTTAACCTCATCCTTCATAAACCCATCTGCTGACACATCAACTCCCAAATATCTGAAAACATTTACTTCTTCCATAATCCCTCTCTCCAATGTGATATCCAATTTTTCTTTATTTAAATCGTTTGATACCCTCATCACCTTACTCTTATCTATGTTCACTTTTAACTTTCTACCTTTACACACTCTCCCAAACTCGTCCACTAATCTTTGCAACTTTTCTTTAGAATCTCCCATAAGCACAGTATCATCAGCAAAAAGTAACTGTGTCAACTCCCATTTGCATTTAATTCTCCATAATTTAATCCCACCCCTCTCCCCAACACCCTAGCATTTACTTCTTTTACAACCCCATCTATAAATATATTAAACAACCATGGTGACATTACACATCCCTGTCTAAGACCTACTTTTACCGGGAAGTAATCTCCCTCTCTCCTACACACCCTAACCTGAGCCTCACTATCCTCATAAAAACTCTTTACAGCCTTCAGTAACTTACTACCTATTCCATACACTTGCAACATTTGCCACATTGCTCCCCTATCCACTCTATCATATGCCTTTTCTAAATCCATAAATGCAATAAAAACTTCTCTACCTTTATCTAAATACTGTTCACATATATGCTTCACTGTAAACACTTGATCTACACATCCCTACCCACTCTAAAGCCTCCTTGCTCATCTGCAATCCTACTCTCTGTCTTACCTCTAATTCTTTCAATAATAACCCTGCCATACACTTTACCTGGTATACTCAGTAAACTTATTCCCCTATAATTTTACACTCTCTTTTATCCCCTTCCCTTTATATAAAGGAACTATACATGCTCGCTGCCAATCCCTAGGTACCTTCCCTCTTTCATACATTTATTAAACAAAAATACCAACCACTCCAGCACTATATCCCCCTGCTTTTAACATTTATGTCATGATTCCGTCAATTCCAGCTGCTTTACCCCTTTCATTCTACGTAATGCCTCACGCACCTCCCCACACTCACATCCTGCTCTTCTTCACTCCTAAACGATGTTGTACCTCCCTGGCCAGTACATGAAATTATCGCCTCCCTCTTTTCATCGACATTTAAAAGTTCCTCAAAATATTCCCGCCATCTACCCAATACCTCCAGCTCCCCATCTACTAACTCCCTACTCTGTTTTTAACTGACAAATCCATTCGTTCCCTATATATATATATATATATATATATATATATATATATATATATATATATATATATATATATATAGAGAGAGAGAGAGAGAGAGAGAGAGAGAGAGAGAGAGAGAGACAGTAGTGTTGATGTTTTTTATATTTTCAGTAAATTTAAACTTTTGAAAACTGGTGTTGTGTTGTCTGGAAACTGAGAGTTTGATCATTTTAATTGCAGTTTAGTATTGAGTTACTGTAACTTTCAGATGATTAGCTGTAGTTGATCGCTAAGTACACCTGCCATGAAGGAAATAGTGATAGCTCTGAGAGTGGTACCGAGTTAGTAATTATATTTGAGAGCACAAATTAACGTATTTTAGAAAGGATGTCCACTGTTCTGGAGACCTTCCCAGGTCTGTGCTGTGTGTGTGTGTTTGTGTGTGCTTCCCAGGTCTGTGCTGTGTGTGTGTGTTGTGTGTTGATTTTTAAATTTCTGTCAAGGTTTATACCAAAGAATTTTCCCTCACCCTGTAACCATTAAAAAAAACTGGTTATAATAATCATATTTTTTTAATGGGTGGACCGGTACGTCAATGGAAGGCCTCGGTCAGATGACCATAAATTACAGCTGCGGGTCATCATCTAAGACCCACGTCACGAAACACTTGTCCTATTTCCTGGCAAACATTATCTAACCTACCTTGTCTTTATCAGTATTTCATTTTCAATTCCATATTTTTAGCTTTGTTCCTAAATATTATGTAAGTCTTGCCAAAAGTGAGTCTAAATTTATTGGTTGTCATCCAGGAAGTTATTAAGTGTTACTGAACACAAATGAAACAAGATGATGGCAAAAGCTGTGTCATCTTGCAAACAGAGCTCGTATAAGCTCATGTGAGAAATTAGGAAGGTCACTGGTATAGATAAGAAATATTATAGGACCACGAACCCTACCCTGAGGCATCCCTATGTTGATAGGTCCAGTTAAGATGAGTTATGCGTCAGCAAACAGGATAAGTGTTTCCTGACGCGGGTCTTAATGATGACCCGCCACTGGAGATGATCCTCTGCTTGGAGGACTCGGATCTAGGGCTCGACAAATTATTTTAAGAGGGAAACTGGCCAGGACCTCCTAAATCTGGTGGAGAAGTCCCTGATCAAGCCTTTCTATTCCATGATCGCAGGATGGAGCTTTTGGTCATCTGATCGAGGCCTTCCACTGGCTTACCGGTCCACCCCTTTAAGAATTACGATTAGTTTGATTAGGTGGAGTTCACGAGGTACTGCCATTAATGGTCACATGTTGGTATCTTTCTTCATGGCAGGACTTTATGTCCTTGTGTAACGCTGAAGTATAGTTTAAGTAGCAGGAGGTTGTGGCTTATTGTACCAAAAGCTTTTCATAAATCAATAAACATTCCGTTAGATATTCTTTATTTTCATGATTATGTAATAATCGCGAACAAGCGATACAAGATGCAGAACCACGGGGGAGTTGAATGATGCCTCCAGGCCTTTCGAGTTACAATCAACACATCATCAGGAACTTACAATGTTGCAGAAAATGAGAAGGAAATCCAGGTAGATCTACCTTGACTTCCTACTAATTTCTACAACATTGCAAGCTCTTGGTGATGTGTTGATTGCAACATGAAAGGCCCATTGTTATCATTCAGCTGCCCCCGTGGTTGTTTTTCAAGATTATATTGCACTGCTGGTGATTTATCCCGGCCAGCAGCCAAACTGGCGGGGATTACGAACATTATGTTTCAATATGAATGAGTACAATCATTAATGCATCATTTTTTATATTTTTTTAGGTTATAATGGCAAGTTGGATACTGGAATGTAATTATTGATAACGGTTGGGTTTCCTATTTAAAGGAGTGTGGTAACTCTTGCTACTTCACGTTTGCTAGGGGGAAAAAACTTTGCTAGCTCACGTTTGCTAGGGGAAAAAACTTTGCTAGCTTACAGTTGTTAGGGAAAAAACTTTGCTAGCTTACGGTTGTTAGGGAAAAAACCTCTGCTAGCGTACGTTAGATAAAAAAAAACCTTTGCTAGCTTACAGTTTTTAGGGAAAACTTTGATTTCCAATGATTTGTTGAACGATGTTGACTTGGTAAGTGACAGCACACGAGCACTATATATATTACTGGTGGTATATTAGTTTTGTTTCTTAGCGAATTTATGAATGAAGTATTGTAGCCTATGTAGGATTAGCTGGGGAGAAGTACAGCAAGCTGGGGTACTTTTCAGTGAGGTTGATAAATAAGACACTCGTGCAATATTTGGGTATCTTCATTCTGGAAATGTTTCGCCACACAGCGGCTTCTTGAGTCGAATGCTGAAAAAGGTGAAAGATGAAGAGGAGTTTGAGGTAATGGGTCCCTCAGCCTGCAGTCGATGTGTTCAGTTCATCACTCTTACTACTTTGCAACATATTCGGTACTGTAAATCATTTATTCACAGAAAGTCACTGACTTGTGTATGGGAGTGTGGAATTTTACCGGCTATCTTTGATCCTATAGCCGAACAGAATAATTTCGTTTACTAGTTTTCTCAGCGACTGGAATGGAAGGCTCACTTGGTGTAGTCAAAACAATGTCTTTACTCTTCACAAATTTACTAGAGCAAGTATGTATGATAATGTTATTCACTTTTTAATAATAATAATAATAATAATAATATAATCATCTATATTTACTACAAGTACATGTACAAGGTATACATGCCTAGCTGAAAGCCCCTTGTTATGCAGAGCATTTCGGGCAAATTAGGTCCTTGTCCCAGGAAGCGACCCACACCAGTCGACTAACACCCAGGTACCCATTTTACTGATGGGTGAACATAGACAACCGGTGTAAAGAAACACGCCTAATGTTTCTACCCGCGCTGGGAATCGAACGCAGACCCTCGCCGTGTGAAGCGAGAGATTTAGCTAGTATTGGTGAGGGTTAATTAGTCTAGTAAGTAATTTACATAGTGTAAATTACCTAGGATAACATAGTTGCTTGGAGATCATATCTCATTTTGTTAGGTTAAGCCTAGTAGCATAACATAGTTGCTTGGAGATCATATCTCCTTGTGTTAGAAGATCATTATTAGCTTGGTGAATATTGATGTGTAAATTTTTGTATTGCTCTTTGAGTAAGAATCCTAACCTGTGTTGGTCCTCATAATTATACTTTTTGTTAATGGATGGGAGTGTTGGTGAGGGTTAATTAGTCTAGTAAGTAATTTACATAATGTAAATTACCTAGGATAACCCAAAAAAGTCAGTGACTTATTTCCATCGGATCTCTTTGTTGCGACCTGTCTGGTTTTGAAAGCTCATTTTATTGTTGCAGGAACACACCAACTCAAAAGTTAATGTCAGGAAACTGCCTGCCAGTCAATATTACTGACTGGCAGTGACAGAGGTATTAACTGACGCCTAATCAGCGAGTCTGAATGAGACTTAATTAGTCTCAAGAGGTAATTTAGTTATGTTAGTTACTTGGAAGGTGACGTAGCGATCAGTTGTGTTGTCAGTGATTATGCCAGATTCAAGAGGAGCTGTTGTATTGGGTTATCCTAGGTTCTCTATACATATGCTGCTATGTATGATAATCTATGTAACTGTATTTGTGTATACCTGAATAAACTTACCTTACCAGATGTGGTCAAGCGAGGATACAGCTGTCTCAGAAATTCACGTTGTAGGTTTGGTTACTGATGGTATTAGCAAGATTCTGTACTTGTTGTTCAGGAACCCGGCTACTCCAGGGTCATCTCATTGCATTAGGCTACTGAATGTGGTTATACTTGAAGGGTATTCCGATGGTCCATAACTAGACCTCGTGGTAGATCAGGGCCCGATCAACTAGGCTGTTACTGCTAGTTTCATGTAAGCCGATGTACGAACCCAAGCCCGGCTGGTCATGTACTGACTTTATTAAAAGCAGATTTTAAGAAAGGAATGAGTTTCAAGTTAGGGTATGAGAGAGGAGGGAATCATTCTCCGATAAAAATAGGCCCTAGGAAACTATGTATGGTTTCACCATTATTGTTAATATATTCATAGACAGGGTTGCAAAAATAAGTAAATGCTAGGCTATTTGTCACGGTCTTGGCCGTTGGTAGCAAACTCAGCTCACACACTGAGGTCCGCGGTTCCATACCCGGTACGGGTGGAAACATTAGGGCGTGGTTCCGACACCTGCTGTCCCTGTTCACCTAGCAGTAAGTAGGTGCCTACGTGTTAGTCGACTGGTGTGGGTCGTATTCTGGGGGAAAAAGAATTAACCAAAGTTGCCAGAAATGCTCTGCATAACCAGGGGCTTTCTATATAGTATGTCACTGATGTCAGCTATGGTCTGTATAAGTTGTATCATGTATTTGTAGATATAAGGATTATTATTATTATTATTGTTATGAATCAGTTCTATTGGGAGATTCTGGAGAGAAGTCGCAAAGGTTGACGAAGGAATCTGGGAGCGTGTGCATTAAAATAAAATTAAACGTAAATATAGAAATGAGGGTGATGAGAGCAACAAAATATTAGGCAGTAAAAAAATTGGATATTAAATTGGAAGGACGTTGGAAGTGAACGTATTTAGATATCTGGGAAAAGACATACGGGGAGAAGGATCTATAAGAGACGAGGTGAACCGTGGATCGTTGAGGCAACTGTAGGGAAAAAATCATATATGTAGGCAAGAAAGACGAATGTACCAGAGTATAATGGTATTAAAAATGTTATATGAGTGTGAAACATGGGCTTTGAACATTACAGCAACAAGGATACTGGAGGCAGTGGAGATAGCGTATTTGAAAGCGATGTGTAGTGTATATGTTTTGGATATTGGAGGCAGGAGATATCGTGTTTTAGAGCGACGTTTAGTATATATATTATGGATACTGGAAGCAGTGGAGATATAGCGTTTGAGGGCGATGTGTAGTGTATATATTATGTGAAGACGAAGAGTGGAAATTGAAAGACGGTGGAGGGTGGAGGAGGGGTTGTTGATGTGATTTGTGCATTTTTAGAGGAAGAGGAATAGGATGACCAAAAAGATATAAATCTAGGACGGAAGGAAGTAAGGAAGGATACGGGTAGTCCTAGAAAAGGTTGGAGATGGTGTGAAGGAAGTTTTAAGCTGCAAGGGCTTGAGCACCCAGCAGGCATGAATGAGCGTGTTAGATCGGAATGAGTGGAGAGAAAAGTGATTTAAGGAATTTCATGTGTTGTTGGAGAGTGAGCAATGAAGGGATTCGGGGAAACCGGTTAGCCGGACTTGAGTCTTGGATTATTATTATTATTATTATTATTATTTATCATGGGGAAGCGCTAAACCCGTAGGACTATACAGCGCCTGTGGGGGGATGATAGAAGGTATTCAGGATTAATTCAGGGAACTGGAGCACCCTTATGGGGTTGAGTCCTGGAGGTAGCAAGTACAGTGCCTGTACTCTGAAGGATGGGTGAGGATGTTGCAGTTCAGAGGGTTATTTGGACTGTTGTGGTAGTGGTGGTGGTTGTGGTGGTGGTTGTGGTAGTAGTGGTTGTGGTAGTAGTGGTGGTGGTTGTGGTAGTAGTGGTTGTGGTGGTGGTTGTGGTAGTAGTGGTTGTGGTAGTGGTGGTTGTGGTAGTAGTGGTTGTGGTAGTGGTGGTTGTGGTAGTGGTGGTGGTAAACTAAAAAAAACTGACACTATTTTTCATTTTGTTCAGATTAACCCAGGGGATCGTCGACCCCTGACCCAGGGGGTCAGTCCCAGACCATGAGGCCAGATCTTTTTCGATCTTTTTTTAAAGTACATTTTAAAACAAGAGAGAGAGAGAGTACAACAATATCATACATACATACAGCTGACAAGAAGAACTGCTGTGATGTAGACACGCTGCATCCCTGTGTGCGTTTGTGTACACCTCGGCTCTTGTGTACACCTTCAGGATACTCCGTGTACGTCTCCTGAAGAATCCGTGTAAGCTTCACAAGCACTGTGTACACATTGAAGATAACTGATGTGCATCTCCAAAGGAAGTGTGTGCACCTTGAACAGTCTGTGTGCACCAAGAATCAGGCCATGTACACCTTGAAGATAGTTTTATGTGTACTTGTGCAGATCGCTAAACCGGTATGTGCACCATTCGTGTACACCTTTTTTCAGACACTCGTGTACGGAAAACCTACTCGTGTAAGTTTTCTGTCCGTGTGCGTTTTTCTCTCGTGTATACATTAAAGCAAGTAAATGAGTCTCTTGGCACGCATGTATGTATTGAGCTATGTGCGTTTCTAGCTACGATGTGCGTTTTTCAGCTGTCATGTACAAGTGTGTGCACACTAGGAAAGCCATGTACGTTTTGCAATTGCCGTGCACACGAGAATGTAGTAATATATATATCTGAACTTTTGTACCTATGTGACACCCCGTGTACGTTTTTTTTATTTCCCTGTGCACGTCAGTGCTGTGTGCGTTTCTTGATTGCCATGTGGACATCGATGGTGTTGTGTACGTTCCATGTGCATTTGCTGGTTACCGTGTGCACGTCACTGGTGCTGCGTGCGTTTGTTGGCTACCGTGTGCACGTCATTGGTGCTGTGTGCGTTTGCTGGTTACCGTGTGCACATCAATAGTATTGTGTACCTTTGTTGGTTATCGTGTGCACATCAATGGAATTGTCTCCTTTTTGTTTGCTACCGTGTGCACGTCAATAGTATCGCGTACATTCCATGTGCACATCACTTGAGGGGGAGAGGTCACAGTGGGTGTGGTCCAGCCTGGTGGGTCACAGATAGGGAGAGTCGTGTGAGGAGTTAAGAGAGAGAGCAACGATATACACTCCCCTTCGCGGCTACCAGCACACTGACGACCACCACCACCTGCACTACCACTAGGCTGCTGGGTGGGGAAAATATCCCCAAATGTAGGGGAAAATCAACGCCATGGAGGGAGAAAAACAGGGGGAAAAATTTGCATTGGGGAAACTTTTTTTTGGTAATTAGTTAACCCTTGAACAACATGGGTTTGAACTACGCGGGTCCGTTTATATTGGATATTTTTTTTTTTGAGATTTGCGACCGAAAAATATTAAGAAAAAGTTTGGTATGTCATGAATGCATAAAATATATGTAGATATTAGGCTATTTTATCATTTACTACCATAAAATATACACAAATCTATTATAAAAAGTTTAAATTTATCAAAACTTAAGCACACAAATACTTACAGATGGTACATGTTTTATTACCAGTCCAGAGAAATGTAAACAAACGTAAAGATGCAATAATAATAATGATAATAATAATAATAATATTATTATTATTATAATAAATATTATTATTATAATTAATATTATTATCATAATTAAGTGTTAAATCTACAAAGGTCACTAATATAATAATAATTAATATTATTATTATTATCATCATCATCATAACTAAGTGCTAAACTTACATGGGTCAATAATTTAATAATAAAAATAATAATATATTATTTCTACAGATCTTTCATATTCCATCGACAGTCAAGAGGAATGTAAACAAACATAAAGATGCAATATTAAATCATAAATAAATATGAATTTCTTTTTCACATTATCTTTCATTTTTGACGTCTAGTGTTAGTAATACTTATAACATCTACAGTGTCTGGTATCATATAAGACAATATTGATGTAGGTACTGACACTACAGTGTCTGGTATCATATAAGACAATATTGATGTAGGTACTGACACTACAGTGTCTGGTATCATATAAGACAATATTGATGTAGGTACTGACACTACAGTGTCTGGTATCATATAAGACAATATTGATGTAGGTACTGACACTACAGTGTCTGGTATCATATAAGACAATATTGATGTAGGTACTGACAGATTTATCTTGTAAACAGAAAACGTAAACTTAAGGTATCGATAAATACTGTAAATGCATTTTCTCTTCCTTGTGATTGTCTTAATAACATTTTCTTTTCTCTAAGTAAGTAAGTTTATTCAGGTATACACAAATACAGTTACATATATTATCATACATAGGAGCATATGTGTAGAAAACCTAAGATAACCCAAAAAAGTCAGTGACTTATTTCCATTGAGGTTCATTTAATACCTTAATATTATACACTGTATGAGATATATATTATTATACTATAAAGGATATATACGAGGAATAAGGTAAAAAGAGTTATTTACATTTACATAAATGTAAGAATACAGTATATAATACACATAACATACAAAAATATGTGTCAATCGACTGTTTGTGTTAACTGTAAGGCTTCCGGTCAACAGTAGACTGTACCGGGAAAGGGGGGCGGTGCCCCCTAACCCCCTCGTTGTTCAAGGGTCATCTGTATACTGCCCGGTTATAACCAGGTGGAACGAGGTTAAACTCCTGTCCAGTTGGTTGCTTTTAAAGTCTATCTACTACACAAAGTTGGTTAATGGGGCTTAAAAATCTGTCTACTACACGAGGGTCATTAATAAGGCTGCAGGTTACCTGTTCACCACCAGTCAAGAATAATTTAATAACTCGTATAATATATCAGGTAATCTCTCAGTGTACTTGAAGATATATACAAACAAGAATATATACATTGTTTACCTGGGGGCGGATCTCCTATGAAACTAATGAAGCTTCAGGGCCACTAATCCCGGAGGGCCCCAAAAGCGACTCTAGTCCATATTGCTTAACAATTTTGGGTCTACTGTATGAGGTTTTTTTTTTTTAAGTAACAATGTTAATATTATAGCGTAATTCAATATAAAATAATAGTTAAAATAAAAATTTAAAGGTTGGTAAGGTATGATGTAGGCTAGCCGTTGCTGGCCTCCAAGGTGACCCCATAACAAACCACGGCAAGGGTGGGGACTGAACTCGCGGCAGGTGTGTCGTAAAAGCCACTGGTCCAGCTGGCTCCAATATACCTAGCTGGATGAATCTTATTATAGCCAGCTGGTCCAGTGGCTTACGCGCTGGCCTGGAGTTTTACGACTCACTCGCCGCGAGTTCAAGCCCCACCCGTACCCTGGTCTGTTTGCAATAGTTTCATTACGACCCCCATGACTGTTGAAGCTTCAGGGCTCCAAGCAACTGAGGCTGCTTGGTTAACGGTTTAAAGCCTATCGACTACACGATAGGCTATAAGTCATCTTATTAGTGAGATTTAACAATGTCGTTTGAACACCAATAAAATAAAATATACAATTAACATTTTTATTATCCAGGTCACGGCCGTTTTTGTCATTAGATAATTCATAACGCAGTTAAAACTAATTTGTTAAATTACTTATAGCCTATTTGCCGTAAGCCTAAATAATTTTGTAACTGACATGTTAATTTATGGTTCTTAATTAATTTGTAATATTAAATGGGAAGAAATTTTGAAAATAGGGTAATTGTGTTACCAGTGTGTGATTGTTGTGAGGTCTGTCCTGCAAGTCTCTCCCACTACCACCACTACTACAACAATCACCACTACTACAACAATCACCACTACTACAACAATCACCACTACAACAATCACCACTACTACAACAATCACCACTACTACAACAATCACCACTACTACTACAGTCACCACTACTACTACAATCACTACTACTACAATCACCACTACTACTACAATCACCACTACTACAATCACCACTACTACAATCACCATTACTACTACACTCAAAAATACAACTACTACTACAATCACCACCACCACCACTAATGCAATCACCACCACAACCACTACATTACTACAATCACTACCTCAACCACTACACTGTTACAATCACCACCACAGCCACTATACTCACCACCACAGTCACTATACTCACCACCACAGTCACTATACTCACCACCACCACCACTACACTACTACAGTGACCACAACAACCACTACAATCACCACAACTACCAACTCAGCCACCACCACCACAATGGTATGAAGGGGTTGAAAGGAGGGAGGGAATAACGTGAGGAAGAGTAGTAGTCAGGAGGGAGGGAACAATAGAATGAAGACAGGGAGAGAGTTAGGGAGGACTGAATATAGGAAGGGAGGGAGGGAGGGAGTTAGGGAGGATTGTATGCCTGGAGGGAGGGAGTTAGGGAGGATTGTATGCCTGGAGGGAGGGAGTTAGGGAGGATTGTATGCCTGGAGGGAGGGAGTTAGGGAGGATTGTATGCCTGGAGGGAGGGAGTTAAGGAGGATTGTATGCCTGGAAGGAGGGAGTTAGGGAGGATTGTATGCCCGGAGGGAGGAAGTTAGGAAGGATTGTATGTACCCACCAACACCACCAGAACACCAACACCCCACCAACATCCACAACACCCCACCAACACCCAATATCCCACCTACACCCCCTCCAGCTACCACCATCACGGATGCAGCAACCACAATAACACTGAAATCTGGCTGGATTGTGGTAATGGAGGCTGTGATGGTCATTTACACCAGCTGAACTATTAACAATGCCTCACTGATGTGGCCAGGATGGTGGTGGCCAGTCTGGCTGGAGATTGTTGTTAATGTTGGTAGTGTGGGTGATTGTTGGTAATGCTGGTGATTGTTGTTTATGTAGGTGATTGTTGTTAATGTTGGTAATGTGGATGATCGTTGTTAATGTGGGTAATTGTTGTTAATGTTGGTAGTGTATGTGATTGTTGTTAATGCTGGTAGTGTAGCTGATTGTTAATATTGGTAGTATGGGGGATTATTGGTAGTGCTAGTGATTGTTGTTAATGTTGGTAGTTTGGGTGATTGTTGTTAATGTTGATAGTGTGAGTGATTGTTGGTGGTGCTGGTGATTGTTGTTAATGTTGGTAGTTTGGGTGATTGATGTTAATGTTGATAGTATGGGTGACTGTTGGTAGTTTGATTGTTGTTAATATTGGTAGTGTGGGTGATTGTTGGTAGTGCTGGTGATTGTTGTTAATGTTGGTAGTTTGAGTGATTGTTGTTAATGTTGGTAGAGTGTTTGTTAACATTTACGTCTCAAAGGCTTCAACCAGCTGCTCACAGCAGGTGCGTGTACATTAATTAATAATAATAATAATAATAATAATTAATTATTATTATTATTATAATCTTTATTTATTCAAGTACATGATACAACTTATACAGACCATTACTGACATCAATGACATACTATATAGAAAACCCCTGGTTATGCAGAGCATTTCGGGCAACTTAGGTTAATTTTGTCCCCAGGATGCGACCCACACCTAGGTACCTATTTACTGCTAGGTGAATAGTGACAGCAGGTGTCTTAAGGAAACATGTCCCAATGTTTTCACCCATACCGGGGATCGAACCACAGATCTCAATGTGTGAGCTGAGTGCGCAACCAACCAAGCTACGGGAGGAACCACTCTGAAAATCCTCCACATGAAGAGCTGTCACTGCCATGGGACGAACTCTGTCCTTCCCTAACACACTCTCAAGTCTCAAGCTTTGTTGAGGCTATATTCCCCACTGCTGGGTCATCTCAGTGCGACAGTTTGTAACTGTCAGGGAGGAACTGGCTTGGAGTTTTACGACTCACTCGCCACAAGTTCAATCCCAGCCTTTTTAGTTTAATATCCCAGCCCGTGGTATGGTTTGTTTGGAATCCTGTCATTACAATTTCGCGAGTCTGGTTGAGGAGCCTCTTAGTGCCATACCCCATTAATGAGCACTGGATCGTGAACCTCAAACATTGTCACCGAAGTGCTGGGGAGGTGCTGGTGGAGGTGCTGTTGGAGGTGCTGGGGACGTGCTGGTAGAGGTGCTGGGGGGAAGAATCTCTGCTACAAGTTTGCTGGAGGCCACACGTGAAGGCAGTAACGTCTCCCAGTCTGAGTGGAAGTATAGCTGGGTCCCACTGTCCATCGTCTAGAGGAAGATTCGAGTTTGGGTTGTCATATGAAGGAGTACATCCTAGAAAGTGTGTTAGCCTGGGCAGACTTTAGCACTTTACGAAAAGGTATAAGGCGTCTAGACTGAGGACTTTTTTGGGTTATCCTGGGTATTTACAAATGTTACTGTATGATAATTATAATGACCTAAATTTATATAACTGTACTGAGGTAACCAAGTTTATTCAGGTACAGGTACACATATAGTTACATAAATGATCATACATAGCAGCATGTGTAGATTACTTAGGATGACCCAAGAAAGTCAGACAGTGACTTATTTCCACTGAGGAGCACCTGTACTTATTTACTTACTCTGAGAGTAAGTGTATTATACACTGAAGAGGCGAGGGCAGGAGGTCCTCACCACATATTGGTGAGTACCTCTCAGTGTATATACACCGAGATACATACCTCAGTGTATCTTTATTTGTAGCTACACATGATAATTATTATTTAGATACTTATCTACATAAATTACTATATATACGTATGAATATAGTATCTACATCCCCTTAAGAACCGTTCTAAAAATGAAAATGTGTGAAGCTCTCTCTAGTAAGGACTCTTGACACCGTCCCCCAAGATTCCCTTGACACCGTCCCCCAAGATTCCCTTGACACCGTCCCCCAAGATTTCCTTGACACCGTCCTCCAAGATTCCCTTGACACCGTCCCCCAAGATTCCCTTGACACCGTCCCTCAAGATTCCCTTGACACCGTCCCCCAAGATTCCCTTGACACCGTCCCCCAAGATTCCCTTGACACCGTCCCCCAAGATTCCCTTGACACCGTCCCCCAAGATTCCCTTGACACCGTCCCCCAAGATTCCCTTGACACCGTCCCCCAAGATTCCCTTGACACCGTCCCCCAAGATTCCCTTGACACCGTCCCCCAAGATTCCTATCGCCTCAGTCTCACAAGTGACTTGTACAACACTTTCACAAGTAAAAGCTAACCTGTAGTAAATATAATTACAAATTACCTGATCACTGGTTATGGGCACACACTTATTAACCGCAAGTTAATTATCCCCGAATTTCACCTCCCAGTGTTGTGGCCACGTGACTTGGGGGTTAAATGCAGAAATAATATCACAAACGGATTTGGCGCAGACTAGAATCCACAAATTCGATGGGAAGTCTCTAAAGCACGTTGTTAACAGCCAAGTAACGTTGGGAATCTGTGTGGGACTCAAGAGATAGAAACTTGCAAGAAAGTGCTCACAGCAGAGTCCCTCTTCAAAGATGGCTACCAGTGCCTTCCTCTCTTAGTAAACTTAGTTCATTAAAGGACCGCTAGATGTCTATGTATCTAATTTTCCCTACTCATTTCTATCTAATGTAAACATATTAAAGCCTAAAACAACATATTTTAATTTTATTATTAGTTCTAACACTTTAATTCTACCTAAAACCTCTCACTTTTCTGACTTTTTTGGGTTATCCTAGGTTCTCTACACATATGCTGCTATGTTTGATAATCTATAAAACTGAATTTGTGTATACCTGAATAAACTTACTTACTCTTATCAAATTAGTTTAAACATATCAATAATAATGTGCTAACTCATGACTTTGCTACTTGCTTTGTTGGCATGGGTACTAAAACATCTATGGTTTTATTTACAATGGCCCCAGTGAGATTTATTTGAGCTTAATAAATTCCCACACTCTGTGTTTGTAAAATCATTCGTAACAAGTCCAAAATGAACCTTGAAAAATAGACATGTTTCTGCTTAAACGCTTACGTTTTCTTTGTTAGCCACACTGTAAGTTTTCTTATTTAATTAAGTGAGTAACTAAGTAAGTAACTGGGTAAGTAACTGAGTAATTTGGGTAACTGGGTAAATGAGTAACTGAGTGGTAACTGGATAAATGAGTGAGTAACTGGGTGAATATATGGATATATGAGTGAGTTTGTGAGTACATGAGTCAGTGGGTGAATGAATGACGTGAGTGAATGACTAATTAGGTAAGTGAGTGAGTACACTAGTAAGTTGAAGAATTGAGACACTTTTGCAACATATGGGAATCTTTATTGAAGAAACGCTTCGCCACACAGTGGCTTCATCAGTCCAATGCAAATCAGGAAGGTTATAAGAAGAGGAGTTTGAGGTAATCAGTCCCTCAGCCTGGAGTCGATGTGTTCAGTCCATCACTCTTGTAGAAAGTACAGCATAGGGTCAGCGAAGTGGCTTATATACTGTAGTCAGGTGAGTGGAAGCAGGAGGAGGCGGGATCACAGTGGAACCATCCACTAGTGTAAGTAGGTCTTCGTCCAAAGGTCGGTTTTCAAAACTATTGATCACATCTGTCAGACACTGCAACATCATGGGATCTTGATACAAAGAATTCTTCAACACTTGTCCAACCTTTGGACGAAGACTTGCTTACACTAGTGGATGGTCCCAGGGCCGGATTTAGACCTTGGGGGGCCTATTGGGAGAGGGCAGCTTATAACAGCCTATCAGGAGATGGCAGCTTATAACAGCCTATCAGGAGAGGGCAGCTTATAACAGCCTATCAGGAGAGGGCAGCTTATAACAGCCTATTAGGAAATGGCAGCTTGTAACAGCCTATCAGGAGAGGGCAGCTTATAACAGCCAAGAAAGGCTTCTTCACCTGTTGTTTACATTTTAGTTAATTTACCATGGATCTTAAAGAATACTTCAAATATTAATTCTGTTATGGACGTACACCTCCAGGACACTAGTAAAATCATGCAACCCCATCATAATTATAATATTAGCCTGTGTTTATTCATATCTTTGGCGTAGATGTTCTGGGAAAAATGATACAAAAATAGGGGTATTCCATTTACAGGGATAAAAATGTATCAAAGGAAATAGGTCAACATCAAAAGAGAAATTTATACCGATGAAAAAAAATTGTATACTAATAATTTCATAGGGAATGTATAAAATATAACAAGTAAGAATAAAAAGTATATGTTGCCTGGCTAAGATACAACAAGTCTAAAAATTTTATTTCTCTATAAAATTTAACCACAAATAGTGGACCCATTATATACCTGTGTAATCTTCTGACTACCGCCAACACCATGGGTATGGGGTGACTACCGCAAACACCATGGGTATGGGGTGACTACCGCCAACACCATGGGTATGGGGTGACTACCGCCAACACCATGGGTATGGGGTGCATAATAAACATATTAAACTAGCTTAATCTTGTCGGCATTATATACCCTCGCTTAAATTTGTATAATATACTTTATTATGGACCCTTGTGTGCCCTCAACACATTATCAAAGAAAAAAAATACGTTATGGACGCATAACGCACATATATTTCGGTGCGCAATTTACATGCGACCGTCGCCTACGCCAGGGGTACCAATATTGCCAAATATACACATATAAAATGTAAAATACGTACATGATTTATACATTACTAAGGAATTAGTCACTTGTGTCAAACATATCCACTTACAGAATTAGTTTATGCCTAAAAGCAAGGCTCCTAACTAATGCTTAAATGTAAAATATAAATACATACGATAGGAGGAGAGTTGGCAGACCTGGTAGTGAGCAGAATCAAATGGGCGACCGTTACTGACCTAAATTGACCTGTGAATGTTCGGTGCATCAGGAGTGTCTCAGTGGTCTCAATTTTGTTTCTTATTTTGTGTCCTGAGCCAAAATGGATACAGCAACAACAGCAGCAGCAGATTAGGTAAGTAAAGCCAGTGTTATATCAGACATTGACAGGGATATAAGCCACAGTGCTGTGTCTTCCTTTGCAGATGACACCCGAATCTGTATGACAGTGTCCACCGTTGAAGACACTGCAAGACTCCAAGCAGACATAAACCAAATCTTTAAATGGGCTGCAGAAAACAATATGAAGTTCAATGACGAGAAATTTCAATTACTCAGATACGGAAAACGTGAAGAAATTAAAATCTCATCGGAGTACAAAACTAATTCCAACCACACAATAGAGCGAAAAACTAATGTCAAAGACCTGGGAGTGATCATGTCAGAGGATCTCACCTTCAAGGACCATAACAAAGTAGCAATTGCATCTGCTCGAAAAATGACAGGATGGATAATGAGAACCTTCAAAACCAGGGATGCAAAGCCCATGTTGACACTTTACAAATCGCTTGTTCTATCTAGGCTGGAATATTGCTGCACACTAACTCCACCTTTCAAGGCGGGTGAAATTGCTGACCTTGAAAATGTGCAGAGAACCTTCACGGCACACATAACTGCGATAAACCACCTCAATTACTGGGAACGCTTGAAGTTCCTAAACCTGTACTCCCTAGAACGCAGGCGGGAGAGATACATTGTTATATACACGTGGAAAATTCTCGAGGGATTAGTACCAAACTTGTACGAGAGTCACTCCCTACGAAAGCAAAAGACTCGGCAGGCGATGTAACATCCCCCCAATGAAAAGCAGGGGTGCCACTAGCACGTTGAGGGACAACACAATAAGTGTCAGGGGCCCAAGATTGTTCAACTGCCTCCTAGCATACATAAGGGGGATTACCAACAAACCCCTGGCTGTCTTCAAGCAGGTACTGGACAGGCACCTAAAGTCGGTACCTGACCAGCCAGGCTGTGGTTCGTACGTTGGACTGCGTGCGGCCAGCAGTAACAGCCTGGTTGATCAGGCTCTGGTCCAACATGAGGCCTGGTCACAGACTCTTCTTGATGGTGAGGACTGTTCCAGCCAGTGATCACTCTTCCCGCTGGTGAGGACTGTTCCAGCCAGTGATTATTCTTCCCGCTGGTGAGGACTGTTCCAGCCAGTGATCACTCTTCTTGCTGGTGAGGACTGTTCCAGCCAGTGATCACTCTTCTTGCTGGTGAGGACTGTTCCAGCCAGTGATCACTCTTCTTGCTGGTGAGGACTGTTCCAGCCAGTGATCACTCTTCTTGCTGGTGAGGACTGTTCCAGCCAGTGATCACTCTTCTTGATGGTGAGGACTGTTCCAGCCAGTGATCACTCTTCTTGCTGGTGAGGACTGTTCCAGCCAGTGATCACTCTTCTTGCTGGTGAGGACTGTTCCAGCCAGTGATCACTCTTCTTGCTGGTGAGGACTGTTCCAGCCAGTGATCACTCTTCTTGATGGTGAGGACTGTTCCAGCCAGTGATCACTCTTCTTGCTGGTAAGGACTGTTCCAGCCAGTGATCACTCTTCTTGCTGGTGAGGACTGTTCCAGCCAGTGATCACTCTTCTTGATGGTGAGGACTGTTCCAGCCAGTGATCACTCTTCTTGATGGTGAGGACTGTTCCAGCCAGTGATCACTCTTCTTGCTGGTGAGGACTGTTCCAGCCAGTGATCACTCTTCTTGATGGTGAGGACTGTTCCAGCCCAGTGATCACTCTTCTTGATGGTGAGGACTGTTCCAGCCAGTGATCACTCTTCTTGATGGTGAGGACTGTTCCAGCCAGTGATCACTCTTCTTGATGGTGAGGACTGTTCCAGCCAGTGATCACTCTTCTTGATGGTGAGGACTGTTCCAGCCAGTGATCACTCTTCTTGATGGTGAGGACTGTTCCAGCCAGTGATCACTCTTCTTGATGGTGAGGACTGTTCCAGCCAGTGATCACTCTTCTTGCTGGTAAGGACTGTTCCAGCCAGTGATCACTCTTCTTGCTGGTAAGGACTGTTCCAGCCAGTGATCACTCTTCTTGATGGTGAGGACTGTTCCAGCCAGTGATCACTCTTCTTGATGGTGAGGACTGTTCCAGCCAGTGATCACTCTTCTTGATGGTGAGGACTGTTCCAGCCAGTGATCACTCTTCTTGCTGGTAAGGACTGTTCCAGCCAGTGATCACTCTTCTTGCTGGTGAGGACTGTTCCAGCCAGTGATCACTCTTCTTGATGGTGAGGACTGTTCCAGCCAGTGATCACTCTTCTTGATGGTGAGGACTGTTCCAGCCAGTGATCACTCTTCTTGATGGTGAGGACTGTTCCAGCCAGTGATCACTCTTCTTGCTGGTAAGGACTGTTCCAGCCAGTGATCACTCTTCTTGCTGGTGAGGACTGTTCCAGCCAGTGATCACTCTTCTTGATGGTGAGGACTGTTCCAGCCAGTGATCACTCTTCTTGCTGGTAAGGACTGTTCCAGCCAGTGATCACTCTTCTTGCTGGTAAGGACTGTTCCAGCCAGTGATCACTCTTCTTGCTGGTAAGGACTGTTCCAGCCAGTGATCACTCTTCTTGATGGTGAGGACTGTTCCAGCCAGTGATCACTCTTCTTGATGGTGAGGACTGTTCCAGCCAGTGATCACTCTTCCCGCTACTTTCTGGTCAGTACCACCTTTTACTACTGTAAATAACACCTAACCACTTAAACGTGTTAAAATTCAACCATACTTTGCTAAAATAATGGGTATTTGAAATAATTCATGACAATATACAAGCTATATTGTGATTTTTTTTATGACATAATTCATGTGTGTATAAACTTGTTAGTTCCAGCAGATTAACTTGCAAAACATTCATTACCACTTACCTGTTTAGCTCTCGCCCAGTTCCTGACCTATTATGTAAGAACATAAGAAAGAAGGAACACTGCAGCAGGCCTATTGGCCCATGCGAGGCAGGTCCAAGTCTCCCACCGGCTTAAGCCAATGCCCCGACCCAGCCAGGTCAGGTTACATCCACTTAAGGAAGGAGCACGGCATCTGACCTAGTAGCACAAACTAGTCAGGTCCAACTCACACCCACCCGCACCCACTCATATATTTATCTAGCCTATTTTTAAAACTACACAACGTTTTAGCCTCTATAACTGTACTCGGGAGTTTGTTCCACTCATCGACAACTCTATTACCAAACCAATGCTTTCCTATATCCCTTCTGAATCTGAATTTATCCAACTTAAAGCCATTGCTTCGAGTCCTGTCAATACAAGATATTTTTAGCACGCTATTTACATCCCCTTTATTTATTCCTGTTTTCCATTTATATACCTCAATCATATCCCCCCTAATTCTACGCCTTTCTAGAGAGTGCAGATTCAGGGCCCTCAGTCTATCCTCATAGGGAAGATTTCTGATACATGGAATCAACTTAGTCATCCTCCTTTGTACGTTTTCCAGAGCATTTATATCCATTCTGTAATACGGTGACCAAAACTGTGCAGCATAATCTAGATGAGGCCTAACCAAGGATATATAGAGTTGAAGAACAACCTGAGGACTCCTATTATTTATGCTTCTTGATATGAAGCCAAGGATTCTGTTCGCTTTATTGCGAACACTTATGCACTGCTGTCTTGGTTTTAGATTACTGCTAACCAGAACTCCTAAATCCTTTTCGCAATCAGTAGTATTAAGATCTACATTATTTAGTTTATATGTGGCATGGTTATTGTCCTGTCCAATATTTAGAACTTTGCATTTATCTATATTAAACTGCATCTGCCACTTCTCCGACCACTGCATCAGTCTATTCAAATCTTCCTGGAGTGCTCTAATGTCCTCATTTGAATGAATTGGACGGCCTATTTTGGTGTCATCAGCAAACTTGCTTATGTCGCTATTTATTCCCTCATCTATGTCGTTTATGTAGATTGTGAACAACAAGGGGCCCAATACTGACCCCTGTGGAACACCACTTGTGACGCTTCCCCACTCTGATTTCTCCCCATTTATGCAAACTCTCTGCTGCCTATTTGTCATCCATGCCTCTATCCAGGAAAAAATTTCTCCTCCTATTCCGTGTGCCTTAATTTTCCTCAATAGTCTCTGATGTGGGACTCTATCAAAAGCCTTACTGAAGTCCATATACACAATATCATATTCATTACCATGATCTACCTCCTCAAATACCTTAGTGAAAAAGTTATTAAATTTGTAAGGCAGGAACGCCCTTTTGTAAAACCGTGCTGAGATTCGTTGATTAATTTATGCTTTTCAAGATGGCTGCGAATTGCCTCGGCAATTATTGATTCCATAAATTTTCCCACTATGGAGGTTAGGCTTATTGGTCTATAGTTCGAAGCTAAGGACCTGTCTCCTGCTTTGAAAATAGGTATTACATTTGCAATTTTCCACTTATCTGGCACCATGCCAATTTGCAGTGATATGTTGAAAAGATTAGCCATAGGTTTGCTAAGCTCCTCTTTACATTCCTTTAGAACCCTTGCATACAGTTCATCAGGGCCTGGGGATTTGTTAGGTTTTAATTTATCTATTTGTCTAAGGACCATGTCACTTGTGACCCTGATCGTGCATAGTTTACTATCGTCCTGGTCTACATAATTTATTATTTCTGGAATATCGCTAGTATCTTCCTGTGTAAAAACTGAGAGGAAGTAAGTGTTAAAATTCTACACATTTCCTTATCACTGACGGTGAGCTGACCTGAGTAACTTTTGAGTGGGCCTATCTTGTCCCTAATCTTACTTCTGTATACCTGAAAAATCCTTTTGGGTTAGTTTTCGATTCTCTTGCAACTTTAACCTCATAGTCTCTTTTTGCTTTTCTTATTCCCTTTTTATTTCTCTCTTTAACTGAATATATTGATTACTTAATTGCCCCTCTCCTCTTTTGATTCGCCTATATATGCCTCTCTTTTGACCAATGAGATGTTTTAATCTATTGTTCATCCATTTAGGAACATAAGTTGTCTGAGCAGCTAGAACTATTCTCTGGAAAACGTCATATTGGCAATCACCACCTACCTGACCCACTGTCAGGTCATTCCAGTTCAGCCCACCCAGGTAATTTTTCAGTCCTATGAAATCAGCCAGGCGGAAGTCAGGGACAGAGACTTGATTGTCATTATTAGGGTAATTCCATGATATATTAAAACTGAGTGATTTGTGATCACTTTCCCCAAGCTCATCATTAACCTCAAGATTATTAATTAGCGATTCCCTGCTGGCAAGAACCAAGTATAGCAGGTTATTTCCTCTAGTTGGTTCTGTCACCAACTGTTTAAAAAAACAATCCTGAATCGTATCAAGAAAGTCACTTGATTCTAAATTTCCTGTCAAATTGCTCCAGTCAACTTGTCTAAAGTTGAAATCTCTTATTAGCACAACATTTTCATATGCAGATGCCTTACGAATTTCATCCCATAGAAGTTTACTGCACTCCCTATCAAGATTTGGGGGCCTGTAAATCACACCCAAAATAAGTTTTACACGGCCTTCGAGAAGCTGTAACCAAACAGATTCAGTGGCTGACGCTTCTAATTTTATATCTTGTCTAACACAACAGTTTAAATTGTCTCTGACATACATCGCTACTCCACCACCCTTCCTGTTGACCCTATCAGTGTGGAATAATTTATAGCCTTGTATGTGACATTCAGAAGGCAACTCTCTATCTTTCAGATTGAGCCAGGTCTCTGTTATAGCAATAATATCTATGTTTCCTGCACTTGCAATTAATCTTAACTCATCTATCTTATTTCTTACACTCCTGCTATTAGTATAGTAAACCTTAAGGGAGCTAGTCTCTTGTTTCCCTCTACTGTCTCCCTTTGTTTGCTGACCTGATCCATTGTCTTTATTTGTAAATTTATGATGAATTTCTTTTATAAATTTACTGTTTTCAGCCCTAGTGTTGCAAACTGACTGTTTCCCACATACACCCATACCTCTATCCTCTATCAGTTTAAAATCCTAGGCATGTCAGCAATGGCCCTCTCAATCGAGTTGGCAAGTGCTTCCACCCCTGTCCCAGAGAGATGTACCCCATCCCTTGCATACATATCATGTTTGCCATAAAAGTTGTCCCAGTTGTCAATGAATGGGACTGCAAGTTCCTTGCAGTATCTGTCTAGCCAGCAATTTACACCAATTGCCCTAGACAACCATTCATTTCCCACTCTCCTAGGCAAGATGCTACATATAATTGGGACCCCTCCCTTAGACTTGATTAGCTCTATAGCTGACCTGTACTTATCCAGCAGCTCTTCTCTCCTACCCTTCCCAATATCATTTCCACCAGCACTGAGACAGATAATGGGCTTGTTCCCATTACCTGACATGATATTATCCAACCTGTTGACTATGTCACCAACACCAGCTCCAGGGAAGCACACCCTCTCTCTCACCTCCCTATTCCTATTACAGAAAGCACGTCTTGACTACAACCCACAGGACGAGGGGGGGGGGCATGACAAAGCTATTGAACTAACAGTGACATTTCTTCCAGCCAGGGATGCCACCACCAGCCAAAGATGCCTGTGTTCCTGCCACCGTTGTCGGTTCCTGCTAGCTACGCCTGCTCCTATGTTCATAGTTTGTCATATTTTCACACAGGATGGTTTTCCTGTTATTATACTTTACCTAGCAGGATGGTTTCCTTAATATTCCATCCTGCAGATAATGACATCTGCCAGATGAGGCTGGCAGACTTCAGTATGGTTCACATAACCTACCCAGGTCACCTATAATATATCCTCTAATAACAAATATATTGATCATGTATTAATATTTAATATGTTAGTTTAATCATTATTTATACGTATTGATGTAATCTGTATAAGAGGTTGGTCATCGATAGTTTGTGAAAGTAGTAATAATTGTAGCAATACTAGTACTAACAATACTAAAACTAACAACAATAATAAACAAAAATAACCCGAGTGCAAATGCCTCATCCAGCCAGGTATGTCTTGTTTCTTGCCAGTGATGCCTTGTTTCTTACCAGTGATGTCTTGTTTCTTACCAGTGATGCCTTGTTTCTTACCAGTGATGTCTTGTTTCTTGCCAGTGATGTCTTGTTTCTTACCAGTGATGTCTTGTTTCTTGCCAGTGATGTCTTGTTTCTTACCAGTGATGCTTGTTTCTTCCAGTGATGCTTGTTTCTTACCAGTGATGTCTTGTTTCTTACCAGTGATGTCTTGTTTCTTACCAGTGATGTCTTGTTTCTTACCAGTGATGTCTTGTTTCTTACCAGTGATGTCTTGTTTCTTGCCAGTGATGCCTTGTTTCTTGCCAGTGATGTCTTGTTTCTTACCAGTGATGTCTTGTTTCTTACCAGTGATGTCTTGTTTCTTACCAGTGATGCCTTGTTTCTTACCAGTGATGTCTTGTTTCTTGCCAGTGATGTCTTGTTTCTTACCAGTGATGCCTTGTTTCTTGCCAGTGATGTCTTGTTTCTTGCCAGTGATGTCTTGTTTCTTACCAGTGATGCCTTGTTTCTTGCCAGTGATGTCTTGTTTCTTACCAGTGATGCCTTGTTTCTTGCCAGTGATGTCTTGTTTCTTGCCAGTGATGTCTTGTTTCTTGCCAGTGATGCCTTGTTTCTTACCAGTGATGTCTTGTTTCTTACCAGTGATGCCTTGTTTCTTGCCAGTGATGTCTTGTTTCTTCCAGTGATGTCTTGTTTCTTGCCAGTGATGCCTTGTTTCTTACCAGTGATGCCTTGTTTCTTACCAGTGATGCTTGTTTATTGCCAGTGATGCCTTGTTTCTTACCAGTGATGTCTTGTTTCTTGCCAGTGATGTCTTGTTTCTTACCAGTGATGTCTTGTTTCTTACCAGTGATGTCTTGTTTCTTACCAGTGATGCTTGTTTCTTGCCAGTGATGTCTTGTTTCTTACCAGTGATGTCTTGTTTCTTACCAGTGATGTCTTGTTTCTTGCCAGTGATGCCTTGTTTCTTACCAGTGATGCTCTTGTTTCTTGCCAGTGATGTCTTGTTTCTTCCAGTGATGTCTTGTTTCTTGCCAGTGATGCCTTGTTTCTTACCAGTGATGTCTTGTTTCTTACCAGTGATGCCTTGTTTCTTACCAGTGATGTCTTGTTTCTTACCAGTGATGCCTTGTTTCTTGCCAGTGATGTCTTGTTTCTTACCAGTGATGCCTTGTTTCTTGCCAGTGATGTCTTGTTTCTTGCCAGTGATGTCTTGTTTCTTGCCAGTGATGTCTTGTTTCTTACCAGTGATGTCTTGTTTCTTGCCAGTGATGTCTTGTTTCTTGCCAGTGATGCCTTGTTTCTTACCAGTGATGTCTTGTTTCTTGCCAGTGATGTCTTGTTTCTTGCCAGTGATGTCTTGTTTCTTGCCAGTGATGTCTTGTTTCTTACCAGTGATGTCTTGTTTCTTGCCAGTGATGTCTTGTTTCTTACCAGTGATGTCTTGTTTCTTACCAGTGATGTCTTGTTTCTTACCAGTGATGTCTTGTTTCTTGCCAGTGATGTCTTGTTTCTTGCCAGTGATGTCTTGTTTCTTACCAGTGATGTCTTGTTTCTTACCAGTGATGTCTTGTTTCTTACCAGTGATGTCTTGTTTCTTACCAGTGATGTCTTGTTTCTTACCAGTGATGTCTTGTTTCTTACCAGTGATGTCTTGTTTCTTGCCAGTGATGTCTTGTTTCTTGCCAGTGATATCTTGTTTCTTACCAGTGATGTCTTGTTTCTTACCAGTGATGTCTTGTTTCTTACCAGTGATGTCTTGTTTCTTACCAGTGATGTCTTGTTTCTTACCAGTGATATCTTGTTTCTTACCAGTGATGTCTTGTTTCTTACCAGTGATGTCTTGTTTCTTACCAGTGATGTCTTGTTTCTTACCAGTGATATCTTGTTTCTTACCAGTGATGTCTTGTTTCTTACCAGTGATGTCTTGTTTCTTACCAGTGATGTCTTGTTTCTTGCCAACGATGCCTTTTTTTGTCAGCAATGCCTTGTTTTTTTTTTCCAGAGATGCCTTTTTTTGTCAGCAATGCCTTGTTTCTTGCCAACGATGCCTTGTTTACCAGCAAAGCCTTGTTTTAACCAGTCCTCGCAGACATACTGACTTGGTTATCCTGGGTGGCTAACCCTCTGGGTTAAAAATCCAAACAAATCTTACCCTATAGGTATTGAAATCTATCAGCCTGAGCTGAGAGAAAATGTAATTAACATAATTCGGTGGTAAAATTGTAATAATAATAATAATAATAATAATAATAATAATAATAATAATAATAATATCTTTATTTACTACAAGTACATGTACAAGGTATACAGGCCTAGCTGACATCAGTGCCATACTACTATATAGAAAGTCCCTTGTTATGCTGAGCATTTCGGGCAGATTAGGTCAGTGTCCTAGGATGCGACTCACACCAGTCGACTAACACCCAGGTACCCATTTTACTGATGGGGAACATAGACAACAGGTGTAAAGAAACACGCCCAATGTTTCTGCCCTGGCTGGGAATCGAACCCAGGCCCTCGCCGTGTGAAGCGAGAGCTTTAGCCACCAGACCACCAGAGCCCTATGTATTTTTATCATAAAAACAATGATGTGATGAATGTTGCATTCAGGAATGAATCAGTGTTTCAACTAATGATATTGTGTTCCAGGTAACGATGCAGCCTAGTGTTCCAGCCAGTGATGCAGCCTAGTGTTCCAGCCAGTGATGCAGCCTAGTGTTGCAGCCAGTGATGCAGCCTAGTGTTCCAGCCAGTGATGCAGCCTAGTGTTGCAGCCAGTGATGCAGCCTAGTGTTCCAGCCAGTGATGCAGCCTAGTGTTCCAGCCAGTGATACAGCCTAGTGTTCCAGCCAGTGATGCAGCCTAGTGTTCCAGCCAGTGATGCAGCCTAGTGTTCCAGCCAGTGATGCAGCCTAGTGTTGCAGCCAGTGATGCAGCCTAGTGTTCCAGCCAGTGATGCAGCCTAGTGTTCCAGCCAGTGATACAGCCTAGTGTTCCAGCCAGTGATACAGCGTAGTGTTCCAGCCAGTGATACAGCGTAGTGTTCCAGCCAGTGATACAGCCTAGTGTTGCAGCCAGTGATGCAGCCTAGTGTTCCAGCCAGTGATACAGCGTAGTGTTCCAGCCAGTGATACAGCCTAGTGTTCCAGCCAGTGATGCAGCGTAGTGTTCCAGCCAGTGATACAGCCTAGTGTTCCAGCCAGTGATGCAGCGTAGTGTTCCAGCCAGTGATACAGCGTAGTGTTCCAGCCAGTGATACAGCGTAGTGTTCCAGCCAGTGATACAGCCTAGTGTTCCAGCCAGTGATACAGCCTAGTGTTCCAGCCAGTGATACAGCCTAGTGTTCCAGCCAGTGATACAGCCTAGTGTTCCAGCCAGTGATACAGCCTAGTGTTCCAGCCAGTGATACAGCCTAGTGTTCCAGCCAGTGATACAGCGTAGTGTTCCAGCCAGTGATACAGCCTAGTGTTCCAGCCAGTGATACAGCCTAGTGTTCCAGCCAGTGATACAGCCTAGTGTTCCAGCCAGTGATGCAGCCTAGTGTTCCAGCCAGTGATACAGCCTAGTGTTCCAGCCAGTGATACAGCCTAGTGTTCCAGCCAGTGATACAGCCTAGTGTTCCAGCCAGTGATGCAGCCTAGTGTTCCAGCCAGTGATACAGCCTAGTGTTCCAGCCAGTGATGCAGCCTAGTGTTCCAGCCAGTGATGCAGCCTAGTGTTCCAGCCAGTGATGCAGCCTAGTGTTCCAGCCAGTGATACAGCCTAGTGTTCCAGCCAGTGATGCAGCCTAGTGTTCCAGCCAGTGATACAGCCTAGTGTTCCAGCCAGTGATGCAGCCTAGTGTTCCAGCCAGTGATACAGCCTAGTGTTCCAGCCAGTGATGCAGCCTAGTGTTCCAGCCAGTGATACAGCCTAGTGTTCCAGCCAGTGATGCAGCCTAGTGTTCCAGCCAGTGATGCAGCCTCGTGTTCCAGCCAGTGATGCACCCTCGTGTTCCAGCCAGTGATACAGCCTAGTGTTCCAGCCAGTGATGCAGCCTAGTGTTCCAGCCAGTGATACAGCCTAGTGTTCCAGCAGTGATACAGCCTAGTGTTCCAGCCAGTGATACAGCCTAGTGTTCCAGCCAGTGATGCAGCCTAGTGTTCCAACCAGTGATACAGCCTGGACCCCACAAATCATCCTTCACTACCCAGAAGACTGAATAAACTTTGGCTATGTTACCTGTTGATCATTCACCCAAACTCAAAAATTCAACTTAAAACAGTATCAGTGTTTAATACTGCCACAGTTAATAAATGAGAGCTATAATACAGTATAGAGTACAAAATTTACATTAAATATTGATGCTGTTTTGATAAAGTAATGTTGCCCATCAAGGGGGGGGGGGTTGCCTTGATGCTTGGGAAGGGCTCTTGATTCAAGGAAATTAATAAATTTTCCACTTGAATCGAACCCGATTCTCCCATTCCCCAGGCTCTTTATAACCCCGGGGGTTTAGAGCTACCTAATATTACTCTTTTAAGTGATTATTTTGAGGACACAACCTCTCCGTTCGGAAGGACGAGTCCAAGTATGTAAACAATGATAAGGTAGGAAACAAAAGCGCACAAGTGATATAATAATATCTTTCTTTACAACAAGTACATGTACATGGTATACACACCATAGCTGACATTAATGAGATACTACTATATAGAAAGCCCCTTGTTATGCTGAGCATTTCCCGCAAATTAGGTCAGTTTTGTCCCAGGATGCGACCCACACCAGTCCACTAACACCCAGGTACCCATTTTACTGATGGGTGAACATAGACAACCGGTGTAAGGAAATACTTACGATGTTTCTACCCCTTCGCCGGGAATCGAACCCAGAACTTCACCGTGTGAAGTGAGAGTTTTTGCCACCAAGCCACGGGGCCATTTTTCCCAGGCGCTGTGATCCTGGGGGTTTAGCGCTTCCCCGTGAATAATAACCTGGGGGAGGGTTAACCACCCAGGATAACCTGGGGGAGGGTTAGCCACCCAGGATATCCCCAGGGGAGGGTTAGCCACCCATGATAACCCAGGAAAGTCATCAAGGACTGTCTTACTTCCACTGTGGTCCTTTAATCACCCCCCCCCAGGATGCGACAGGAAAAATATTTAAAAATATATATGAAGCATATAAGTTGTAGCCAGAGCTTGCTATACCTCGCTGACATCAGTGACATACTACTATATAGAAAGCCCCTTGTTATGCAAAGCATTTCCCGCAAATTAGGTCAATTTTGCCCCCAGGATGCGACCCACACCAGTCCACTAACACCCAGGCACCTATTTTTCTGATAAATGTAGAACTCTTGCCCTAAGAAATTGAAGTTACCCTTCCCTTCCTTGGATCAAACACGATTGCATCCAATTACCAAAAGTTTGCCGATGACACCAAAATAGGCCGTCCAATTCATTCAAATGAGGACATTAGAGCACTCCAGGAAGATTTGAATAGACTGATGCATTGGTCGGAGAAGTGGCAGATGCAGTTTAATATAGATAAATGCAAAGTTCTAAATATTGGACAGGACAATAACCATGCCACATATAAACTAAATAATGTAGATCTTAATACTACTGATTGCGAAAAGGATTTAGGAGTTCTGGTTAGCAGTAATCTAAAACCAAGACAGCAGTGCATAAGTGTTCGCAATAAAGCGAACAGAATCCTTGGCTTCATATCAAGAAGCATAAATAATAGGAGTCCTCAGGTTGTTCTTCAACTCTATATATCCTTGGTTAGGCCTCATCTAGATTATGCTGCACAGTTTTGGTCACCGTATTACAGAATGGATATAAATGCTCTGGAAAACGTACAAAGGAGGATGACTAAGTAGTTTTAAATTTAGGTTGGATAAATTCATGAGTGAAAGGGGTTGGATTTGAGTGGGAATTGCACATGAGTAAATAAAATTATCAAAGCTTATTTTTTGGGTAGCATTGAAAATTAGGTTGAACAAATATTCTGTTGGTGGGATGGAATGTGAAGGACCTGCCTAGAATGGGCCAACAGGCCTGCTGCAGTGTTCCTCCTTTCTTATGTTCTTATGTTCTTATGAGGATAGACTTAGGGCCCTGAATCTGCACTCTCTAGAAAGACGTAGAATTAGGGGAGATATGATTGAGGTGTATAAATGGAAAACAGGAATAAATAAAGGTGATGTAAATAGCGTGCTAAAAATATCTAGTATTGACAGGACTCGCAGCAATGGCTTTAAGTTGGATAAATTCAGATTCAGGAAGGATATAGGAAAGCATTGGTTTGGTAATAGAGTTGTCGATGAGTGGAACAAACTCCCGAGTACAGTTATAGAGGCTAAAACGTTGTGTAGTTTTAAAAATAGGCTAGATAAATATATGAGTGGGTGCGGGTGGGTGTGAGTTGGACCTGACTAGTTTGTGCTACTAGGTCAGATGCCGTGCTCCTTCCTTAAGTGGATGTAACCTGACCTGGCTGGGTCGGGGCATTGGCTTAAGCCGGTGGGAGACTTGGACCTGCCTCGCATGGGCCAGTAGGCCTGCTGCAGTGTTCCTTCTTTCTTATGTTCTTATGTTCTTATCTCCATACTTTTAGTATTTTCGCTAAATATAATAATAAAAAAAAACAATGTGAGAGACGAGGTATGGTAGGTCCTTCTCGCACACTTCTTACTTAGCTGTTTCAGCTTTTAAAATTTAAATAATAAGACAGTATTACCAGAACCCCAGTGGAAATGTCCCTAACTTTCTTGGGTTATGGTTAGGTAAGATTTGTCAGGAAACAGGACAAGTGTTTCCTGACGCTAGTCTTAGTTATATGATGACCCACAGCTGGAGCTTTTGGTCATCTGACCGAGGCCTTCCGCTGGCTTATTGGTCCACCCCTTTAAAAATTATGCTCATAGTTATAACCAGTAATCTTGGGTTATCCTGGGTAATTTACACATATGCTGCCATGTACGATCATTTATTTAAGTGCATTTATATACCTGTACGTGAATAAACTAATTATGGTAACACCTCAACTCAAGGCAGGTTATTTGATGCCAGTCAGGGACTCTTGATCCAAGGAATCTGGGCGCTCCACATGCCTTTCTATCTGGGCGTTCCACATGCCTTTCTATCCGGGCATTCCACATACCTTTCTATCCGGGCATTCCACATACCTTTCTATCCGGGCGTTCTGAGGTCGACATAGCCAATCAAAGCCATGCACGCAATAGCTACCTCGCACACACACACACACACGCATGCACAATCTTGTCACCTCTGACGTCATGCTCTGGTCATTTACCTCTAAACTCATGCTAACCAGAAATAGTTAAGTCAAGTTATTCAAAGGGAGTGGGGGTGGGGGGCAGCCTTTCTTTCTATTTTCTGATACCCCCCACACACACTTTATTTGTAATTCCTTTTATTAATTAAACTATTTTTTTGTATTATTATACGTATTTTCTTATAAAGGAAGCAACCCAGCCTAACCTGTCAAACCCACTGGCTTACTTCCACTGTGTTCCATTAATCCACTTCCCCAGGATGCCACCCACGACAGTCGCTTAACACCCAGGTACCTAATTACTGCTGGGTAAACAGGGACAGCAGCAAGTGCAAGAAAACATGCCGGGTATTGAACTCCGGTCTTTCAGTTGTGAGATGAGGCAGCAACTACCAAGTAAGATCACATAGCTGAGTTGGTAGAGCACTCAGCTCACACACTGAGGTCTGTGGTTCGATCCCCAGTACGGGTGGAAACATTAGGACGTGTTTTTAAGACACCTGCTGTCCATGTTCACCTAGCAGTAAAATAGGTACCTGGGTGTTAGTAGACTGGTGTGGGTCGCATCCTGGTGACAATATTGACCTAACTTGCCCGAAAACTATAATATATATATATATATATATATATATATATATATATATATATATATATATATATATATATATATATATATATATATATAGTATATATATATAAATTTCAAAGCAGTATAAATCACGATCGGGTCCATTTTTGAAACACACTGTATATATATACACACAGCTTTTTACGTGGCAGTAGCGCTACTTTTTTAGGTACCATGCGGCGCTGTATGACCCTTGTGGGTTTAGCGCTTAGTTTCGATTATTATAATAATAATTTAGGTACGACATGGGTACTTTTCATGTCAAGTTGTGGGACGTTATGTCGCAGGACCACCACAACTTCAGTACTTGCTGAGGTGTGGTCAGGGGAGGACGTTGCTGCCTACGCTCCCGCCAGGTAACCCAAATGCATCAAAAATCTCACTACATCCTACAGTACAACTACGTCGCGGCCTCGCTAAATACACCTGTGTTTATATAAACATTCGTGTATGCCCTTAGAATGTATATTGTTGCGTAAGAACCACTAAAATAAGGGCATTGATATTCTCGGTTTGCGTTCTTTGGGAAGCGCTAATCCCGTAGGGGTGATGCAACACATGGGGATATGGAGAATAAATCTGGTGTGATCCAAGGAAGAGGAGGGTAGTAGCCTAATTCCTCGGATCAAGATCCCTTCGATAAGTCTAGTTGTCAGGGTGACCAACACAATACCGTGGTTGCAACACAATTCTGTGGCTGTAACAATACTGTGGCTGCAACACAATACTGTGGCTGCAACACAATACTGTGGCTCCAACAATACTGTGGCTGCAACACAATTCTGTGGCTGCAACACAATTATGTGGCTGCTACACAATACTGTGACTGCAACACAATACCGTGACTGCAACACTACCGTGGCATCACAATACTATGATTGCAACACAATACTGTCGCTGCAACACAATACCGTGGCTGAAACACAGTACCGTGGCTGAAACAATACTGTGGCTGTAACACAGTACCGTGGCTGAAACAATACTGTGGCTGTAACACAGTACCGTGACTGCAACACTACCGTGGCATCAACACAATTCTGTGGCTGCAACACTACTGTGGTTTCAGCACAATACCGTGGATAGAACAATTCACAATACTACTGTGGATGGAACAATTTACAATATCGTGGATGGAACAATTCACAGCACCGTGGCTAGAAAAATTCACAATACTGGATGGAACAATTCACAATACTGGATGGAACAATTCACAATACTGGATGGAACAATTCACAATACTGGATGGAACAATTCACAATACTGGATGGAACAATTCACAATACTGGATGGAACAATTCACAATACCATGATAGAACAATTCGTAGTATCGTAGCTGTAACACTACCGTGGCTAGAATAATTCACAATATCGTGGCTAGAACAACTCATATTTTTGGGGTTATCCTCAGATGAACCATATTATATATATATATATATATATATATATATATATATATATATATATATATATATATATATATATATATATATATATATATATATATATACACACATAAGAGTTATGTGTTTATTGTATACACCGAATGGTGTGTATGTATATCTCAGTATATATGCTCTGAGAAATGACTGCAATCCATATTTTTGGGGGATTTAGAGCATTCATGAGTAGTGGTGTAGAGGTGATGGTGTGGTGTCCCACACTTGGGCACTACCTTGTGTACCAATGAATCGTAACGCTATGGGTCACTATCGAGGGGTCGTATGATCGATCCCCCACACGAGGCGGGACGTATGTGGGCAATCTAACACCTGCTGCCCATGTTACCTATTGGTAAATAGGTTCTCAGGTGTTAGTCGACGGCTGTGAGTCGCATACTTGGGGAAGATTTACATAGCAACATCAGTAGAAATCAGCCAAATTAGCTTTATTGGGTTAGCATGTATTAACCCATGCTAAGTGATGACCAACACTACATTAAAGCCAACCCAAATTAATTAGGTCACTTAGCCTTTCTTGCATTGTCACTTCCAATCTACCCACACCGTTTTCCTCTTACCTATCCTGCCTGTCCCTTATTCTTGCTACCCGTGTGGCCTCAGTGCATGACAGATTCCCATGGTTACTGTTGGAGTGGCTGCTGGGGTAAAGAAAACGGTGTTTCTGGTGGCTGTGGCAGGAAGGCAGCTTGCGTTGCGGCAGCCTCATGGGAAAGTGCGTCAATACCTTCCAGCAGCCTTGACGCAGTGGTCATTAGTAAGTTTATTTGGGCACAGGTACACATGATGAAAATTAGATACACGTTTCGCCAACCAGTGGCTTTATCAATACAAATTCAAGGATATAGTTACACATAGTTACAGGAATTATCATACATAGTAACATTTGTAAATTACCTAGGATAACTCAAAAAAGTCGAAGTGACTTGTTTCAATTGGGGTCCTTGTAATATCTTATTATTTAAACCTTAGAAGTTAAAACGGCTTAATAATAATAATAATAATAATAATAATAATAATAATCTGACCTAACTGGCTTAGGCTAGTAGGTGATTTGGACTTGCCTAGCATGTGCCAGTAGGCCTGCTGCAGTGCTCCTTTCTCATGTTTTTATGTACATACAACGTATACTTTAATGCTGACCTTGATTCATGGAAATACTTCACAGTGTTTGGCTTGGTTGCTCTATCCTAGGTTAGATATGCTTATAAAAGATGTATTCCCTCACGACCTTCGTATTAAACAAAATTTGTATGTTACGTATGTAACTCCGTAATAAAAACTAAATTCCTATTGGCCAGGAGCTGTATGACCCATGTGGCTTTAGTGCTTTCCCTTCAATGTAATGAAAATAATTATTACAACAGCCTTGATGCTCGATTTATAAGATTTATGTGAGGGAGAATCGACCCAACCGGCCACCTTACCACACATACTCACCCAGTTCTGGGAACCAAGTGAAAAATAGACTAGAGAGAAAGAGAGAGAGAGAACTTTGTTATTTATTCAAATATGGTAAGTGCAAAACGTAAATTAAAGTAACTTAAGACTAATTGTACGTGCAGGATTTTTTTTATATTTCAACAACAGAGATCTGGTTCAGTGTCTGTTTATATAGATCATACAAAATTTTCCGTAACTGAATGAACAAAAGATCAAAACATCTCTTGGGGTAAAAAAAAACAAGAGAGGCATTTACGGAATAAATTAAAAGAGGGAAGGATCATTAAATGGATCAGTATATCCAACTCGACAAAGACTTAAAAGTGTGATAAGAAAATCCAAATTATCACATTAAAGTTGCGAGAGAATCAATGTTCAATCCAAACGGTTTCTTTCAGGTATACTGGAATATATTTACAGAAAATATAAGCTCAGTTATAAATATAAGCACACTTTATTTGTATGTTGTTCCAGTCACGGTATTGTGCCTTTTTGTTATTTACTCAAATATAACTCAGATCAGCCTACTGTTAGTAACAAAGAAATATGTACCATATTTAAGACGTATTTACTCTTTGCATTTGTAATAAAAGACAAATGCAATCCCTGAAATCAATGATTATACAGCACACGATGAAGGTAAACTATGCAAGAACATGCCTGGTCATGAATCGGGCCACGGGAGCGTTGACCCCCGGAACACCCTCTAGGTAGTGACATGCTCCTCAGATAAGTAGAAAGATTAAAACCAAAACAACCGGACTAACTGTTTAAATGGTTCTAAAGGAATTGAAAGAGGAAACTAGTGAACTATAAACTGGTCTCCTTAGTAAATCTCTGTTAACGGCTATTGTGCCGGATATGTGGAAAATGGTAAATGTAATTCCTGTTTACAAAGCGGGAGATAGTTGCTTGGCTGCTAATTACAGACCACTCAGTCTGACCTCGACTGGAAAAGTTGATGGAATCAATAATTGTAGATGCAGTTCAAAGTCACCTTGAAAGATATTATTTAATCAATGAGTCTCAGCACGGTTTTACAAAGGGACGTTCTTGCCAGATGAATTTACTAATCTTCTTCATTTAGGTATTTGAGGCAGTGAATCATGATCAATGTTGTGTACATGGACTTCAGTAAGGCTTTTGACAGACTTCCACACAAGAGATTGATGTAAAAAGTAGTTACACATGTTAGTTTAGAACATCTATCTTGGGTCGAGTCGTGGCTGGCAGATAGACAACAAAGAATTTGTATTAATGGAGAGATGTCAGAATTGGGGGGCTTGTTACAAGTGGTGTTCCACAAGGGTCGGTATTGGGTCCCTTGTTGTTCACTATATATATATATATATATATATATATATATATATATATATATATATATATATATATATGGAAAAACGGAATAAATGGTGGGGATATAAATAAAGTGCTAAATATATCTAACCAGGTCAAGACTCGCAGCAATGGATTCAAGTTGGACAAATTTAGATTTATAAAGGGTATTAGTAAACACAAAGTTGTAGAAGAGTGGAACGAACTTCCAGGTAGCGTCAGTGAAGCAAGGGCTTTGAGTAGCTTTAAAAAATAGATAGAACAGGTACATGAGTGGGTGTGCAGGGGTATAAGCAGAACCTGCATAGCATGGGTGTAAGCAGAACCTGCCTAGCATGGGTGTAAGAGGAACTTAGTTTAGAAAAACACGTAAGCAAACACTAGGACATATTTATTAGAAAAGGTTTGGGTCCTGGGATCTTGCCTATCATGGGTCAGTAGCCAGCTGCAGTGCTCTCTTTTTGTCTTCTCAGACGTTGAATGAGGAAAAGATTTCTTTTTCATTTCACTTCATATAATTTGGGATATTTTTCAATCCTCTTCCTTTGATAATTGTCCTGGATAATTAACTTTATTACATAGGTACGTGGAATAATTTATTATTTTATTTTTAGGATGTGTGAGGGTGTGGTTGTTCATGCTTGTACGTGTACGCTAATAATAAAGCTAACTTATAATACAGTCTCTCTCTCTCTCTCTCTCTCTCTCTCTCTCTCTCTCTCTCGTATGGAACAAATTCTATGCAGAAAAAATATAAGCAAAATAATTCTACAAAATAAAAAATATGGTTTGAAACTCCGAGGTCAGAGGCGCAACACAAGCGTATTGACTTTGCTCTGAAATTATTAGAACAAAAACAATTCACTTCTTAAAGAGCTGTTTGGACAAGGACTTTACATATGTACCAGTTAAGAGGATACAGTGCAATTGTTGATTGTGGTTATTGACACCTTGATGGCAGTCTTGCATCTGCCCAGGATAACCTGTTGACCCTGGGTTACACTGCTTATAGTAGTTGTAGCAAATAAAATTGTGGTAGTTGTAGTAGTAGTAGTGGTTTAGAAAAACACGTAAGCAAACACTAGGACATATTAGAAAACGTTTCGGTCCTGGGACCTTGATCACTTCTAACATACAGAGGTTGAATATATAATGTCTTTCAACCTCTGTATGTTAGAAGTGATCAAGATCCCAGGACCGAAAGGTTTTCTAATAAATGTCCTGGTGTTTGCTTTCGTGTTTTTCTAAACTAGTTGGTATTTATTACCAAGGTTTATACCAATAGTAGTAGTGTGTGTGTGTGCTCACCTATATGTGGTTGCAGGGGGTCGATTCACAGCTCCTCTGTGTGTGTGTGTACTCACCTATTTATGGTTGCAGGAGTCGGGTTCCTAGCTCCTGGCTCCGCCTCTTCGCTGATCGCTACTAGGTCCACTCTCTCCCTGCTCCAAGAGTCTTATCGTGTGTGGGTTTGCGTGTGTGAGGGTATGGGCATGCGTGTCTGTGCGAGAGTGTGTGTGCAGGTGCGTGACCGTGTGGGTGCGTGACCGTGTGTGTGTGTGTGCACGTGCAATGCGCACACATGTATACGAGAACATCCAGAACTAAATTGATTTGAAGCCTAGAGAAGTTACTGACCTCTTAATCCAAGGAAATGGGGCTACTCTCTACTAAACCCTATAGATTTAGCGCTTGCTTGTGAATATTGCAATAGCTAGATGGTTGGCTGGCAGTGCCATCCCCGAGAGGTGTCCCTGTATCCCACATCCCTGAGAGGTATTCCTGTATCCCACATCCTTGAGAGGTGTCCCTGTATCCCACATCCCTGAGAGGTGTCCCTGTATCCCACATCCCCGAGAGGTGTCCCTGTATCCCACATCCCCGAGAGGTGTCCCTGTATCCCACATCCCTGATAGGTGTCCCTGTATCCCACATCCTTGAGAGGTGTCCCTGTATCCCACATCCTTGAGAGGTGTCCCTGTATCCCACATCCTTGAGAGGTGTCCCTGTATCCCACATCCTTGAGAGGTGTCCCTGTATCCCATATCCTTGAGAGGTGTCCCTGTATCCCACATCCTTGAGAGGTGTCCCTGTATCCCACATCTCTGAGAGGTGTCCCTGTATCCCACATCCCTGATAGGTGTCCCTGTATCCCACATCCTTGAGAGGTGTCCCTGTATCCCACATCCTTGAGAGGTGTCCCTGTATCCCACATCCTTGAGAGGTGTCCCTGTATCCCACATCCTTGAGAGGTGTCCCTTTATCCCACATCCTTGAGAGGTGTCCCTGTATCCCACATCCCCGAAAGGTGTCCCTGTATCCCACATCCCTGATAGGTGTCCCTGTATCCCACATCCCTGAGAGGTATTCCTGTATCCCACATCCTTGAGAGGTATTCCTGTATCCCACATCCCTGAGAGGTATTCCTGTATCCCACATCCCTGAGAGGTATTCCTGTATCCCACATCCTTGAGAGGTGTCCCTGTATCCCACATCCCCGAGAGGTATTCCTGTATCCCACATCCCTGAGAGGTATTCCTGTATCCCACATCCTTGAGAGGTATTCCTGTATCCCACATCCCTGAGAGGTATTCCTGTATCCCACATCCCTGATAGGTGTCCCTGTATCCCACATCCTTGAGAGGTGTCCCTGTATCCCACATCCCTGAGAGGTGTCCCTGTATCCCACATCCCTGAGAGGTGTCCCTGTATCCCACATCCCTGAGAGGTATTCCTGTATCCCACATCCTTGAGAGGTATTCCTGTATCCCACATCCCTGAGAGGTATTCCTGTATCCCACATCCCTGATAGGTGTCCCTGTATCCCACATCCCCGAGAGGTGTCCCTGTATCTCACATCCCTGAGAGGTGTCCCTGTATCCCACATCCCCGAGAGGTGTCCCTGTATCTCACATCCCTGAGAGGTGTCCCTGTATCCACATCCTTGAGAGGTGTCCCTGTATCCCACATCCCTGAGAGGTGTCCCTGTATCCCACATCCCTGAGAGGTGTCCCTGTATCCCACATCCTTGAGAGGTGTCCCTGTATCCCACATCCCCGAGAGGTGTCCCTGTATCACACATCCCCGAGAGGTGTCCCTGTATCTCACATCCCTGAGAGGTGTCCCTGTATCCCACATCCCTGAGAGGTGTCCCTGTATCCCACATCCCTGAGAGGTGTCCCTGTATCCCACATCCCCGAGAGGTGTCCCTGTATCTCACATCCCTGAGAGGTGTCCCTGTATCCCACATCCCCGAGAGGTGTCCCTGTATCCCACATCCCCGAGAGGTGTCCCTGTATCCCACATCCCTGAGAGGTGTCCCTGTATCTCACAACCCCAGCCTCATCTACTTTAATATAGCCACAAAGAATAGTACATTGAAATATCTAAGATTCATTTATAGTTTCAAACCTATCACAAGAGTCATTCTCCAGCTATTGCATGGAAAACAAAAAAAATGTGTAATTTAAAGTTAGCCCAAATCAATGAGAAGTTTCCTTTTGGGAAAAAAGTACAGTTTGACATAAGCGACATAAGCAAGTTTGCCGATGACACCAAAATAGGCCGTCTAATTCATTCAAATGAGGACATTAGAGCACTCCAGGAAGATTTGAATAGACTGATGCAGTGGTCGGAGAAGTGGCAGATGCAGTTTAATATAGATAAATGCAAAGTTCTAAATATTGGACAGGACAATAACCATGCCACATATAAACTAAATAATGTAGATCTTAATATTACTGATTGCGAAAAGGATTAAGGAGTTCTGGTTAGCAGTAATCTAAAACCAAGACAGCAGTGCATAAGTGTTCGCAATAAAGCGAACAGAATCCTTGGCTTCATATCAAGAAGCATAAATAATAGGAGTCCTCAGGTTGTTCTTCAACTCTATATAGCCTTGGTTAGGCCTCATCTAGATTATGCTGCACAGTTTTGGTCACCGTATTACAGAATGGATATAAATGCTCTGGAAAACGTACAAAGGAGGATGACTAAGTTGATTCCATGTATCAGAAATCTTCCCTATGAGGATAGACTGAGGGCCCTGAATCTGCACTCTCTAGAAAGGCGTAGAATTAGGGGGGATATGATTGAGGTGTATAAATGGAAAACAGGAATAAATAAAGGTGATGTAAATAGCGTGCTAAAAATATCTTGTATTGACAGGACTCGCAGCAATGGCTTTAAGTTGGATAAATTCAGATTCAGGAAGGATATAGGAAAGCATTGGTTTGGTAATAGAGTTGTCGATGAGTGGAACAAACTTCCGAGTACAGTTATAGAGGCTAAAACGTTGTGTAGTTTTAAAAATAGGCTAGATAAATATATGAGTGAGTGCGGGTGGGTGTGAGTTGGACCTGACTAGTTTGTGCTACTAGGTCAGATGCCGTGCTCCTTCCTTAAGTGAATGTAACCTGACCTGGCTGGGTCAGGGCATTGGCTTAAGCCGGTGGGAGACTTGGACATGCCTCGCATGGGCCAGTAGGCCTGCTGCAGTGTTCCTTTTTTCTTATGTTCTTAAAATCATAAGAAATAAGAAGCACAGACCAGGCCTACTGGTCCATGCTAGGCAGGTTCAAGTCAACTACTGGCCCAAGTCAGTTAGGTCCAAGTCACAGGAAGGATAGTCAGTCGAGTCCAACTCACACCCAGTCAGGTATTTATCTAAGCTATTTTAAAGGTACACAAGGTTTTAGCTTCTATGACGCTACTTAGGTGTTTGTTCCACACATCCACAACTCTATTACCACACCACACACCATGTTAGTAAATATTCTACTTTACACAACTTAAAACCAACAAGTGTCCTCCTCCTCACACATTAACACATTCAAGCACTTCACATCACACATATTTAAGTTCAACCATAGAAGCTAAAGCGTTGTGTAGTTTTAAAAATAGGTTAGATAAATATATGAGTGGGTGTGAGTTGGACCTGACTAGCTTCTGCTAATAGGTCTAATGTCGTGCTCCTTCCTTAAGTGGATGTGACCTGGACCTGACTAGGTTGGATCAGTGGTTAAGCCGGTAGGTGACTTGGACCTGCCTCGCATGGGCCAGTAGACCTGCTGTAGTGTTCCTTCTTTCTTATGTTCTTATACCACGGGCGGGGATTGAACTCGTGGCGAGTGAGTGGTAAAACTCCAGGCCAGCACGTAAGCCACTGGACCAGTTTTACGACTCACTCGATGTGAGTTCAGTCCCCGCCCGTGGCGTGGTTTGTTTGCAATCGCGTCATTACGATTGTGTAAGTCACATTTAAGTTAGTTTTTAGTAAAAAAAAAAAACACTATCTTATTTTGTAAATAAAAGTGACAAAGTTTCAGCTCCACACTGCAGTGTGTGTGACCCTTGTGGGTTTAGCGCTTAGTTGTGATTATAATAATTATAATAACACACTGCAGTAACAAGAAGATGGTTGTAAGTAGCCTGCATCAGCGTTTCACAGCTTGTAGACGATCAGAAGAGGCTTTTCCAGGTTATCACACGCAAGTCGAGTGTCTGTAAAACTGACCAGAGGTTACCTACACCTCCCCACCTCTCCCTACCTCCCATCCCCACCTCCCTACCTCCCCTCCCCACCTCTCTCTACCTCCCTCCCCACCTCTCTACCTCCCCTCCCCACCTCCCCTCCCCACCCTGGTTTCACACAACATGTTTGGTAGTCACGCGAAACTCGAGTCTGTGTACGTATTGACTTTATACACTCTTGCCTCCTGCCCTCACCTGCCTTCTCATGTACCTACTTAGTTATCTACCTACCTACCTGCCTGCCTTCTCATGTGCCGACTTAGTTATCTACCTACCTACCTTCCCGCCTTCGAATGTGCCTGCTTAGTTATCTACCTACCTACCCGCCTGCCTTCTCATGTGCCTACTATCTACTTATTTATCTACCTTCCTGCCTTTACATCTGCCTACTTGCTTATCTACCTATTCCACTGCCTTTCTTCCTACCTGCCTAATTATTGATCTATCTACTTTGCCTGCCTGTCTGCCAACTGGTTCACCATAACTCACTATTCTTATAAAAAATGAAAGACCAGTACATGACTGTATTGTGTAAATACTTACGTGTACTTACATAAATATATGTACTCAGCGAGTTGTACTCACAAACTTGTACTCACCGAGCTGTGGTTGTGTGGGTCGAGACTTGGCTCCTGGTCCCTTCTGGAGACTCCAAAAGTGACTGAATGTCCCCTGGCTCCTTCAGTCCTCTTGAACCCTCTCTCATCTGTTCTTGAAGCTATGAATGGAGTTAGATGCCATCCAGTGTTCATAAATTTTGCATATGTGTGTGTGTGTGTGTACGTGTATGTGTGTATGTCTGTGTGGTGTACAAATTCCCGTGTACAGTGGTCAGCTACACAGAGTCAGCCTTGAAACGTTTCCATGCTGATCACCCTGGGACGCCGCCTCTCGTGTCTTGCTACACTGAGTCAGCTTTGAAACGTTTCCATGTTGATCACCCTGGGACGCCGCCTCTCCCAGCTCAGCAAGAATCGACTCAACTCACTCGCGAAATCGTCATGATGCGAGTGTAAACTCGCTAAACGGGGTGGGGTTAAAGCCATGGTAAGCCAGTGTTAAAACTAAGCAGTTTGGGACCAAACGCGGCCTACTTGTGGGGCTCTTCTAACCAGCCTGGAAAATTGTAGCATAGCGTATCTTGAATACTGCTCCATTTACGACGCCACCCTTTCGAATTCCCACTTGCAACTCAGGGGATGACACATTATGTCAATCGCCAGTGAAGTTGATGCGACTTGATTAGATTGTTAGGTAAGTTAGGTATCTTTTTTCGAAACGTTTCGCCTACACAGTAGGCTTCTTCAGTGATGGACTGATTACATGGTCTTCACATCTATTGAACACTATGTGCTTAATTGTCCACTTATTGAAGAATACAGAGATAGTATAATAACCTGTGACATGTCAAGATATCTTATTAATGAAAATAAGATACCAGATATACTAAGCAAATTCCCTAAATTTGCTTGTAACAGATAAGTGAACTGTAGATATCAATCCATATGTACACCTGTTAACCTTTTTGGGGCCTAGTTCCTAGGCCTTGTGTGTATCCATATGCTCTTGCGCTACCCTCCACAGGATGGATATGTGGGCACAATAAACCAGCCACTTCGGTGGCAAAATCTAAATCTCACATCTCTTCTGCTTCTACCATTTTTTCTGTACTCGCCTACTGTGTAGGCGAAAAGTTTCGAAATAAAGATACCTAACTGTCGGTATTTTATGCCATTTTAATATTCAGTATGACTCATGTAAACAAACGCAGTCTAGCAGAGTCCATCCTCGTTCAGCTTAGCTAAGCTTCTTGCACACCTGCCAGGTGACCTTCCCACACAAGGTCCCGCCTACACGACCCCACCTGTGACCTGACCTCCCGCTTGCCTGGCTTCACTGCGTATGACCTGTGACCTCACCTCCTGCTTTGCTAAACATAACTTGATTTCTCTTCCCCTCTCCACCCGTGTCTATGGCTGGGTCGACACAGTCTGCTCCTTTGTCAGAGTTCGTAGGTTCGAAGCTCTGGTGCTTCGAAGCTCTGGTGCTTCGAAGCTCTGGTGCTTCGAAGCTCTGGTGCTTCCAAGCTCTGGTGCTTCGAAGCTCTGGTGCTTCGAAGCTCTGGTGCTTCGAAGCACCCTTCCCTCTCCCACATCGCAATGTTTACTTCTTAAGGTTTATGTCTTCGAGTCTTACTTGAGCCACTAAGTCATTTATAAACCCACTAGTAGTTTAAGTACCTGGTTATTTGTCTGAGTCCCGGATGTTTTAGTCCTCCCAGGGTGTTTTTATCTACCCCCTCCCCCCTCCGGGTTGAAAAATTATATAAAGTTCTTTACTATAATGTGTCTTTACACGCATCGCTTCTCTAACTTCTTTCCAGAGATTAACAATGACGCAGTGATGTGTGTGATGCTCTCTCTCTCTCTCTCTCTCTCTCTCTCTCTCTCTCTCTCTCTCTCTCTCTCTCTCTCTCTCTCTCTCTCTCTCTCTCTCTCTCTCTCTCTCTCACCACCCAGGATGTGGGAAACACACACAAAAACTCACCCTCACTGGATCATATTCAACATTTCTCGTGGTGAGAGCAATAGAGGCATGGTTGACAAATAGGCAGCAGAGAGTTTGCATAAATGGGGAGAAATCAGAGTGGGGAAGTGTCACAAGCGGTGTTCCACAGGGGTCAGTATTGGGCCCCTTGTTGTTCACAATCTACATAAACGACATAGATGAGGGAATAAATAGCGACATAAGCAAGTTTGCCGATGACACCAAAATAGGCCGTCCAATTCATTCAAATGAGGACATTAGAGCACTCCAGGAAGATTTGAATAGACTGATGCAGTGGTCGGAGAAGTGGCAGATGCAGTTTAATATAGATAAATGCAAAGTTCTAAATATTGGACAGGACAATAACCATACCACATATAAACTAAATAATATAGATCTTAATACTACTGATTGCGAAAAGGATTTAGGAGTTCTGGTTAGCAGTAATCTAAAACCAAGACAGCAGTGCATAAGTGTTCGCAATAAAGCGAACAGAATCCTTGGCTTCATATCAAGAAGCATAAATAATAGGAGTCCTCAGGTTGTTCTTCAACTCTATATATCCTTGGTGAGGCCTCATCTAGATTATGCTGCACAGTTTTGGTCACCGTATTACAGAATGGATATAAATGCTCTGGAAAACGTACAAAGGAGGATGACTAAGTTGATTCCATGTATCAGAAATCTTCCCTATGAGGATAGACTGAGGGCCCTGAATCTGCACTCTCTAGAAAGGCGTAGAATTAGGAGGGATATGATTGAGGTGTATAAATGGAAAACAGGAATAAATAAAGGTGATGTAAATAGCGTGCTAAAAATATCTAGTATTGACAGGACTCGCAGCAATGGCTTTAAGTTGGATAAATTCAGATTCAGGAAGGATATAGGAAAGCATTGGTTTGGTAATAGAGTTGTCGATGAGTGGAACAAACTCCCGAGTACAGTTATAGAGGCTAAAACGTTGTGTAGTTTTAAAAATAGGCTGGATAAATATATGAGTGGGTGCGGGTGGGTGTGAGTTGGACCTGACTAGTTTGTGCTACTAGGTCAGATGCCGTGCTCCTTCCTTAAGTGAATGTAACCTGACCTGGATGGGTCGGGGCATTGGCTTAAGTCGGTGGGAGATTTGGACCTGCCTCGCATGGGCCAGTAGGCCTGCTGCAGTGTTCCTCCTTTCTTATGTTCTTATGTTCTTAATGTGATAACCACCAATGTGTTTCTGCATGAAAGATATGTCCGCCAGAACTCTTTAATTTATTGACCTCTTCCAAGGACCTCAGTGGAAATAAGTCACTTCGATTTTTGGGGGGTTTATCCTATGTAATTTACACATGCTACTATGTATTATAATTTATGTAACTGTATTTATGTGTAGCTGTACCTAAATTAACTTACTTTGACAAGCGAGATGGCGGAGAGTCAGGTTCCACACCAGGAGAGGATAGGCCTGATTCCTTGAATCATCAGCCCCTCCGGTATTAAGGCGCCTCCTTTCAGGGAGATGGTAGGGAGTTGAGGAGTCAGGAGCTAGAGCTCAGTCCCTCAGCGCACAGGTGAGCTCACACCTTGATTCGTACACACAAACATTATTATTATTATTATTATTATTATTGCTACTACTACAAATATTACTACTACTTCTGTTATTGTTCATTCATGGAAAAAAGCTAAACTCATAGGGCCATACAGTGTCAGACGAAGCTTGGACGCGGAGGTCAGGAGCCAGGACTCGATCCCGCAGTCACAAATTAGCTAGTACAACCCTCCCTCCTACGCTAGTTGAAGCTCAACTACTGATCAATAGATGACAGAGGTGCCTTGCAGAATTAGCCTCTGGTCTGCTGAGTGGAACTGAGGTTAAGCGTGTTGGAATGTTACTATATCGTGTGTAAAGTTTCTTCTAATGTTAGCTGCTGAGGACTTTGAAACCGGTTGTGTGTGTGTGTGTGTACTCACCTAGTTATGCTTGCTGGGGTCGGGTCACGGCTCCATGTCATGCCTTTAACCAGTACTGACACCTGGATCAACTCCCAATACACACACAGTACCTCTCACCTGGCTGAGGTGATGCTGTGTGTGTGCTCATCTATATGTACTCACCTATATGTGAAAATTAGACACATGTGCAGCATCTGGGTATCTTTATTGTAGACGTTTCAGCTATTCGTTCCTTCAACTGGTCACTCTTGATAATCCATCATTTGTGTCCCACATTCTTAACTTCGTTTCTCTCACCATACACTGGTTTGTGTTTGGTAGTGTTTCTGCATGTTGTTCATCCTAGAGGAGCTGGAGAGGTAGGGTTGGTGTGTGCACTGCGGCCAGGGATGGAGACGGTGGAGTGTGTGCTTGCAAGCAGGAATGGAGACGGTGGAGTGTGTGCTTGTAAGAGGAAGGGTAGGGCGTTGGTGTGTGCATCACACACTAGATAATACAAGGTATGATGCTGCCCAGCACTCTGGCAAGAAGCAAAGCACTCTTGTGTTTTTCTCTCCTCGTGACCTTGAAGATGTCATCCCCATACTAGCACCAGCAACTCTCTCAGACACTCCCTTCATATTATATCCATCCCTTCATTATACCTTCATATTATCATTATCATGAGGAAGTCTTCCATTCCCCAGGGGACATACAACGCCTGGGGAATGCAAGACTGCCACATGTAATGCTAAATACTGCAAGTTTATCTCCAATTCCTTGGATCAAGAGCTCTTCGCCAGGATCTCGGTGCCCTATGTTAAGAAGTTTAATGCTTCCAAATGCCTATAGTTTTCATTTTGAAGACTGTAATATCCTTGTAACAATTAATGTAGAGGATAATGTATCTTTTCCCTGTTTTTCTTTTAGTTTCTTTTGTATTTCTTATAAATTTCAAATGTTTTTCATTGCTGGGTGAACGTATCTTATTTATTGTTTATTTATTAAGCATTCTGTGTTTGTAAGTAACTGTTAGACACATTGTGTTTGTTGTTAAACACCTTGTGTTCCTTATTGCTAGATTAAGTTAGGTTTGTGTATGGGAGGTTAGGTAAGGTTAGGTTTCTATATTATACACTCATTGTTCATTGAATCGTTACTCAGCTTATAGATGGGAGACCCAAATGAATTCTTCATGAACGAGACACAGTGCTACAGACACCTCCATGATCTCTGATATAACCCTAACCCCCACTTGACTTCGAAGAAGCCATTGACTGCATGTTCATGCACTCCACCCTAGTCCCTGACTCGTGGAACTCCATGTTCATCAAGAATTGCAAGAAACCATTATCACATCACATGCCATAAATATTCTACGAGGTAGGAACCTGGACATTGGACTCGTCCCACAGTTATTAAAAAACACCGATATAACCACTCCATTAAGGGGGCAACAAAGCAACTGAAAAAACTATAGACCTATAGTACTGACGTTTCACATTATCAAAACTTTTGAAAAGGGTTTAAGAAGCAAGATTTCTAGTCACATAGAACTGCAGCAGTGACAACCCAGATCAACTTGGGTTCAGAACAGGTCGCTCCTGCCTCTTTCAACTGATGGATCATTATGGCATGGTCTTGCATACACTGGAAGACAAGACACCGACTTTGAAAAAGCCTTGGATAAGTGCGATCATAGGGGTAAGTGCGCACAAGGGAATAGCTGGAAAGATGGGCAGGTGGAAGTTTAACTTCCTAACTAATAGAATTCAAAGAGTAATATTAAGAAGAAAATCAGAGGTTGCTGCAGTGAATAAATTCTGTTGCCCAAGGACCAGTATCTGTTCTGCTTCTCATTCTCATATCTGACACAGACAGCGACATAAACCATAGCACTGTATTATTATTTTTTTTGGCAGACGATACTAGAATCTGCACGGGAGTGTCATTCATAGAAGACATAGTGAGCCTCCACGCTGATATAAACAGTCTTCCAGTGGGTCACTGACGACAATATGATGTTCACTGAGGACAAATTTCGGTTACAACGTTACAGAGGGATTGAGGAAATAAAAACAAGATTGGAGTACAAGATAAACTCAGATCGCTCAGTAGAGTGCAAGTCAAATGTGAGAGACCTGGGAATGATAATGTCAGAATATTTCTCGCTCAAGGAGCACAGCAATGTTATTATTGCAGCTGCAATGGAAATGATAAGCTGAATAAATAGAACTTTCAGAACGAGATGTCAAGCCGATGATGATACTTTTCAGGTCAGTCGTTGTCTTGACATGAATATTGCTGTGTACTGACGACCCCCTTCAAGGCAGGAGAAATTACAAAGCTGAAAAATATACGGAGAACCTTCACATGAAGCACCTAAACTACTGGGAGTGCCTTAAACTCTACTCCTTAGAACGTTGGCGAGAAAGATACATGAAAATCTACACCTGAAAATTTCTGAAGGTATTGGTCTCAAACCTGCTCGCCGAATTCACTACATACGAACACAAGAGGATTGGTAGACAGTACAAGATATCTCTGGTGAAAAGAAAGAAGCGGTGAGTACAATGAGAGATATCAATAAGTATAAAATAACCACGACTCTTCATGCATAACAAGAGAACAACCCCCTGGCTGTCTTCAAGAGGAAGCTAGACAAATTCCTCAAAACAGTTCCTAGTCAGCCGGGCTGTGGTGGGCTGCGAGACACGGGCGCAACAACTTAATCGATCAGGTCAACAACCAGGAGGCCTAGTCTGGGAGCGGGACGCGGGGACGGTTACTTCCGGAAGCTACTACGGGTAACGTATGGGTTACAATTACAAATCTTTATTTCAGAATTATTGTACACAACATACAATAAGCTGAAGGCAGAGTATTTAAGCCTAAACTTAAAATCTACATAGTTTTTTTTTTATTTTGAGGATGTAATAGACGGTATTAACAGGAACTTAAAAATAGATACAGGTTACAAGTTAATTCATAAAACAGTAAAATAAAATATGATTGTCTGGTCCTAGTTACAAGTAATTGAATAACAGAACAAAGCAGTGTAAGTGCTGGTAGTTATATTAACTTGTTAATATAAATTGTTTGTGTTCTTTGCTTTTATTTGATTATTTTATCTTTGCTGTTATTGTGTTGTGTATGGTGTTGTTAGTGTTGTGTATGGTGTTGTTGTCTATGGTGTTGTTATTGTGTTGTGTGTGTTTCTGTTGTTATGGCTGTGAGTGGCTTACGAAGTCAAGGTATTCAGTAAACGTCACAACTGTTATGCATACTCTACCAGGGTACACTTGTATATACAGTATATCCATGCCTTCATTTGTATATATGATCTGACTTTATTGTCATGTATGATTGACTTTATTGTCATGTATGATTGGCTTTATTGTCATGTATGATCTGGCTTTATTGTCATATATGATCTGGCTTTATTGTCATGTATGATCTGGCTTTATTGTCATGTATGATCTGGCTTTATTGTCATGTATGATTGGCTTTATTGTCATGTATGATCTGACTTTATTGTCATGTATGATTGGCTTTATTGTCATATATGATCTGACTTTATTGTCATGTATGATTGGCTTTATTGTCATGTATGATTGGCTTTATTGTCATGTATGATTGGCTTTATTGTCATGTATGATCTGGCTTTATTGTCATGTTTGATCTGGCTTTATTGTCATGTATGATCTGGCTTTATTGTCATGTTTGATCTGGCTTTATTGTCATGTATGATCTGGCTTTATTGTCATGTATGATCTGGCTCTATTGTCATGTGTGGTCTGGCTTTATTGTAATGTATGATCTGGCTTTATTGTCATGTATGATCTGGCATTATTGTCATGTATGATCTGGCTTTATTGTCATGTATGATCTGGCTTTATTGTTATGTATGATCTAGCTTTATTGTCATGTATGATCTGGCTTTATTGTCATGTATGATCTGGCTTTATTGGTATATATGCTCCATCTTCTTAGGTATATACGCACTGGCTTTAATCTTAGCATGACAAGGATAAAATAAGAGAATATTGGAGACACGTATGAGGTTCTTCAGCAAGTTAATAACAGTGCGCAGCACAGCACTTGCAGCAATCATGGCCGCTGCAACAACACCGCTGCAAAACACCGCTGCAACAACACCGCTGCAACAACACCGCTGCAGGCAACCTGGCAGCAAAAAAATTATCATGCTGGTCATTCTCGCACTGCGGATTATAAACGTTGAGATTTCAACGTTTTTAATTTCTTACTCGGCCACCTTGTTGCCAGACGTATCGCTAACTGGAGTCTGCCTGGAGAGTGTTCCCGGGGTCAGCGCCCCCGCGGTGGATCAAGGCCTGATTGACCAGGTTGTTACTGCTGGTCTCACACAGTCCAATATATGATCCACAGCCTGGCTGCCTGGAGTCTACCTGGAGGGCATTCCAGGGATCAACGCCCCTGCTTCCCGGTCCATGATCAGGCCTCCTGGTGGATCAGGGCCTGATCAACGAGGCTGTTGCTGCTGGCCGTACGTTGTCCAACGTACGAACCACAGCCCGGCTGATCTGGCACTGACTTTAGGTATTTGTCCAGCTGCCTCTTGAAGACAACCAGGGGTCTATTGGTAATTCCCCTTATGGCTGGTGGGAGGCTGTTGAACAGTCTTGGGCCCCAGACACTTATTGTGTTTTCTCTTAGTGTACCAATGGCGTCCCTACTTTTCACTGGGGGTATGTTGCATCGCCTGCCAAGTCTTTTGCTTTCGTAGGGAGTGATTCTGTGTCCCTCCAGAATCTTCCAAGTGTAGATTAGGATATAACTCTCGCCTGCGCTCCAGTGAGTACAAGTGCTTCCAGACGTTCCCAGTAGTTAAGGTGTTTGATGGAACTTATATGTGCAGTAAAGGTTCTCTGTACATTCTCTAGATCTGCAATTTCACCTGCCTTGAATGGAGATGCTAATGTACAGCAGTATTCCAGCCTAGAGAGAACAAGTGATTTTAAAAGCATTATCACTGGCTTAGCATCTCTTGTCTTGAATGTTCTCATTATCCATCCTATCAGTTTCCTCGCAGATGTGATAGTGGCATGCTCAGGGACTGTCTTTAGTAATTTATACAGCTCTCTCTTGAAGATAGCAAGGGGTCTATTAATAGATAATCTTCCTTATAGTATATGGTGGGACCCCTTACACTTATTCTGTTGTCTCTCAGTGTACTAAGAGCACCCCTGAGGGTACAGCGCACATTCTGTCGAACCTCTTGCTTTTGTGGGCAATGATTTCTGTGTGCAGATTTGGGTCCAACCTCTAGTATTTTCTAGGTGTAAATTATGATGTAGTTTCCGTCGTGCGTGGCAGGGACTTGCGACGTTCCCAGTAACTAAGACGCTTGACTCAACCTTTACTGGTGTGAAGGTTCTCTCTATATTCTCTAAATCCGCATTTTTCCCTGCCTTAAAAGAGGCTGTTAATGTACAAGAATATTCCAGCTTAGAACAAACAACTAACTTAAATAGGCTCGTGAGTTTCCCTGTCTCCTAATATCGTGTTTATTTTTCCCCTATAATCTACCTTGTTCATAATTACTAACGCATTTGCTTTGTTTGCTTTCGTAAGGTGAAGTCCAGGATCTTTGTTTAATTCATGGTATAACTTAACAAATCTTTGATGACAATTGTGTTGCAGAGGTGTGAGCACAGCTCACACCTCTGCAACACAATTGTCCTTAGTTTTAGTTTCTCGTTTATCCATTTAGGGTCTTTTTTTTTACCCCTGTGAGAGGCATATATTCCCTGATGGAGCAGCGTGTATATCATTATTATTATTAAAATCATAACAAAGCGCTAAACCCATTAGGGTCGTAGAGCAGCAGCAGCGTGTAGTGAGCTCGCCAGCACAGAGCATAATGTATGTGGGTCAAGGCTGCTAACACCGTGATCAACAATTATAAATCAACATCCACACAGGACGCACCAGCACGCACGCACACACACACACACACACACACACACACACACACACACACACACACACACACACACACACACACGAGTGTGTAGTTTTAAAAATAGGCTAGATAAATATATGAGTGAGTGCGGGTGGGTGTGAGTTGGACCTGACTAGTTTGTGCTACTAGGTCAGATGCCGTGCTCCTTCCTTAAGTGAATGTAACCTGACCTGGCTGGGTCGGGGCATTGGCTTAAGCCGGTGGGAGACTTGGACCTGCCTCGCATGGGCCAGTAGGCCTGCTGCAGTGTTCCTTCTTTCTTATGTTCTTCTTATGTTCTTATTAAGAAGTAGTACACATGCAAATCAGCTAACACTAATGTAAGAGAGAACGAAAGATAAACTACACGACAAGAGGAAGGGAATGAGAGGGAAAACACCTGGTTGTTTTTTCGCTTGGAAGAGCGAAAGTAAGAATTAAAATACGAGTGCAGGAGGAAGGGACAATCAAGGACATGCTGAGGGAAACTAGAACAAGGAATATGGCAAACTAAATTTATTTCTTAAGGATTAGAACATATGTAAAAGTGAGAAGACATCCATTGATAGTATGTGAATAAATTGCTTAGATAAATGAGACACTTGTGCTACATTTGGGTATTTTTTTTCTGGAAACGTTTCGCCCCGCAGTGGCGTCTCTAGTCCAGTGCAGAGAAAGGTGGTAGCTGAGAAGGAGGTTGAGGTAATCAGTCCCTCAGCCACTGATATTGTTTTGTGGGGACGGAAGTGAAAAATTTAGTAGTAAGAAATCCGTCCTAAGAGGAACACAAAGGTTTAATACAAGTCTTTAGCAAAAAAAGTAAGACAAGAGAGAAAAATAAGAAGGATAGATAGGAGAAATTATTACAGAGGTAAGAAAGGAGTGGTGAGAGAAGGTCATTTATCTGAGCAAGAGGAACACTTTCCAGTGGTGGAAGTAGCAGTGGCCACTGATGAACAAATATGTTCACAATCACACCACTGAGTTATATTAAGTTCCTCTAAGGAACACTCACAGTGACGGTGAAACCCGAGGTGACAGAAACAGAATAACCACCAAACAGTAAGTGACAGAAAGATCACAGAGAGACAACCAGATATAGACGACATGACTAACAAAAGTGGAGAGATAAAAGGCAGAATATCAAAAGCCTAACCAAATATAGTGGCCCTCACAGAGATAAGCCTCACCGAGGTAATAACAAATGCAGTTTTCCCACAGGGGTATCACGTAGCGAGAAACGACTGAGATCCCTTGAAATCACGGAACGGGTGAGGCTTGAACCTAAGGCAAATGAGTCCTGAAACTCAGACAAGTGCGTTAACGACTCGACTCTCGTGAGTCACGTGTGCCTTAGATGTTAAACAAATAGTACCGGATTCTGGAGGTCAGTAATCAGTAATAGTTAAGAGGCGGGGACAGGAGCTGGACCCCTGCAAACACATCTAGGTGAGTAAAACAGTAACGCTTCCTGTTCCACTTCTTGAGCCTGGTCGTGACACGGATGGTAGCGTGCGTGAGGAATATTTACTGGGTCGTCGGTTCGATTCCCACGTTATTCCTGGAGTGTGACTATGATTCATCATACTGATGATTCCACGTGTCATCCAACCTTGTCTTCATCATACTGATGATCCCACGTGTCATCCAACCTTGTCTTCATCATACTGCATGATCTACGTGATCTCCATGTCACCAACCTTGTCTTCATCATACTGATGATCCCACGTGTCATCCAACCTTGTCTTCATCATACTGATGATCCCACGTGTCATCCATCCTTGTCTTCATCATACTGATGATCCCACGTGTCATCCATCCTTGTCTTCATCATACTGATGATCCCACGTGTCATCCAACCTTGTCTTCATCATACTGATGATCCCACGTGTCATCCAACCTTGTCTTCATCATACTGATGATCCCACGTGTCATCCATCATTGTCTTCATCATACTGATGATTCCACGTGTCATCCATCCTTGTCTTCATCATACTGATGATCCCACGTGTCATCCATCCTTGTCTTCATCATACTGATGATTCCACGTGTCATCCATCTTTGTCTTCATCATACTGATGATTCCACGTGTCATCCATCCTTGTCTTCATCATACTGATGATCCCACGTGTCATCCATCCTTGTCTTCATCATACTGATGATTCCACGTGTCATCCAACCTTGTCTTCATCATACTGATGATCCCACGTGTCATCCATCCTTGTCTTCATCATACTGATGATCCCACGTGTCATCCAACCTTGTCTTCATCATACTGATGATCCCACGTGTCATCCATCCTTGTCTTCATCATACTGATGATCCCACGTGTCATCCATCCTTGTCTTCATCATACTGATGATCGCACGTGTCATCCAACCTTGTCTTCATCATACTGATGATCCCACGTGTCATCCAACCTTGTCTTCATCATACTGATGATCAAACGTGTCATCCAACCTTGTCTTCATCATACTGATGATCCCACGTGTCATCCATCATTGTCTTCATCATACTGATGATCCCACGTGTCATCCATCATTGTCTTCATCATACTGATGATCCCACGTGTCATCCAACCTTGTCTTCATCATACTGATGATCCCACGTGTCATCCATCCTTGTCTTCATCATACTGATGATCCCACGTGTCATCCAACCTTGTCTTCATCATACTGATGATTCCACGTGTCATCCAACCTTGTCTTCATCATACTGATGATTCCACGTGTCATCCATCATTGTCTTCATCATACTGATGATCCCACGTGTCATCCATCCTTGTCTTCATCATACTGATGATCCCACGTGTCATCCAACCTTGTCTTCATCATACTGATGATTCCACGTGTCATCCAACCTTGTCTTCATCATACTGATGATTCCACGTGTCACCCAACCTTGTCTTCATCATACTGATGATCCCACGTGTCATCCAACCTTGTCTTCATCATACTGATGATCCCACGTGTTCTTGCAGGGCGTCTATATGAATGTTGTACCCTGGACACCAGTGTCAGGAGACCAGAAGTGTGTAGAGTTGTGATGAAGCTGAGCCCAGTGTAACAAAGTGCCAGGAAGCCTCACTCTACCTTCGCCACCTATAAAATGCTTAGCCATCCTTAAACTATTATTATTATTATTATACTCCTGGGAAGAGGTTATACTGTAGGGGTCATACAACTCCTGGGAAATGCTTTCAGTTGCATAAATGTCGTCGTATCTTTACGGAGGTGAAACCGGGAGTGACGTGTGTGCAGCAGAGGTGTGTGTAGCACCTGTCAGACGCAGCAGCAATACTGCGGGTACACCCCGTGCTGTATTAGTTAAAAATGTTCAACTGAACTTCAGGGAACCAGACTTGAGGGCCGAGCTGTTAGATGTACAGAGGTTGCAGAGCAAAGATTTGAATTTTATATGGGGATTCCGTCGGCATTGGTTGGGGAAGGACGTGTCATGACGAAAGTAGCTAAGGGAGGTATGGGGTTAATACCGTTGTCCACTCAGAAGCGCCATCATTCGTAATCCTGCGCTTCTTTAGTCTTACGATCCTGACAGTTTTCTTGATCCCCGCAGGAGAGAAGACGAGAGAGAAAGGGAGGGAGAGGTGAGAAGAGAGAGAGAAAGGGAGGGAGAGGTGAGAAGAGAGAGAGAGAGAAACGTGGGAGGACAACATGAAGACCCAGTGTGTATGGACTGGGCTCACTGACTGGTGGCGACCGCTGCTCATCGTCTCTACTCCAGTCGTCCTCTCACTCCTGCCTATCCTCGCGGCTAACGTTGTGAGTTACGTTGCCAGTTATATTGTGAGCTGCATTAACGTGGCTGTATCGTATAGCATTGATGTAATGATTGTGAGTTGCTGTGTACAGGCGCCTCCCTCATACTGCCTCTAGTACCCTCCGTGTGTTTTACCTACCATATACACTTTCTCTTTCTATCCTAAGCTCAGTTACCTAACCAGAATTAGAGTTAACTAAGTCTCGTTGATAGCCTACACTATCCTTCCCTCCGTCAGGAGTCGCGATGCGCCTACGTGATCATGGTGATGGCAGTGTACTGGATGACGGAGGCACTGCCGCTGGCAGCCACGGCACTTGTGCCTGTCTTCGCCTTCCCGCTGCTGGGGGTGTTGTCCACCCGCGCCGTGTGCCAGGTCTACCTCAAGGACACCAATGTCATGTTCATGGGTGGCCTCATCATGGCCGTGGCCGTGGAACACTCCGACCTACACAAGCGTATCGCTCTCTTCGTTATACTACACGTGGGTATGTAACACTGCTTCGTTATACTACACGTGGGTGTGTAACACTGCTTCGTTATACTACACGTGGGTATGTAACACTGCTTCGTTATACTACACGTGGGTATGTAACACTGCTTCGTTATACTACACGTGGGTATGTAACACTGCTTCATTATACCCCATATTTGTGTATACAAGACGTAGGTATATAGCACTGCCTTGTTATACCCCATATTTGTGTATACAAGACGTAGGTATATAGCACTGCCTTGTTATACCCCATATTTGTGTATACAAGACGTAGGTATATAGCACTGCCTTGTTATACCCCATATTTGTGTATACAAGACGTAGGTATATAGCACTGCCTTGTTATACCCCATATTTGTGTATACAAGACGTAGGTATATAGCACTGCCTTGTTATACCCCATATTCGTGTATACAAGACGTAGGTATATAACACTGCCTTGTTATACCCCATATTTGTGTATACAAGACGTAGGTATATAGCACTGCCTTGTTATACCCCATATTTGTGTATACAAGACGTAGGTATATAGCAGTGCCTTGTTATACCCCATATTTGTGTATACAAGACGTAGGTATATAGCACTGCCTTGTTATACCCCACATTTGTGTATACAAGACGTAGGTATATAGCAGTGCCTTGTTATACCCCACATTTGTGTATACAAGACGTAGGTATATAGCAGTGCCTTGTTATACCCCATATTTGTGTATACAAGACGTAGGTATATAGCACTGCCTTGTTATACCCCACATTTGTGTATACAAGACGTAGGTATATAGCACTGCCTTGTTATACCCCACATTTGTGTATACAAGACGTAGGTATGTATCACTGCCTTGTTATACCCCACATTGATGTAGCATCGTCGGCGAGGCTACTAAATACAGGATATAGAACAAAAGTTAGGGATAAGATAGGTCCCCTTAAAAATAACTTTGGGCATCTTACTGACAAGGAGAATGATATGTGCTCTATTTTTAATAATTATTTTCTCTCGGTTTTCACACAGGAAGACATTAATAATATCCCAGTAATTAATTTTTACAGAGGCCCAGAAGAAGATAAATTATGTAATATCACAGTCACTAGCGAAATGATTATGAAACAGCTGGACCGACTGAAACAAAATAAATCGCCGGGTCCTGATGAGCTTTTTGCAAGGGTTCTTAAGGAATGCAAAATGGAACTCTGTGAACCAATATCTAACATTTTTAATTTATCTCTTCAAACAGGTGTAGTGTCTGATATGTGGAAGATGGCTAATGTAATTCCTATTTTTAAAGCAGGGGACAAGTCACTACCGTCAAACTACCGCCCAATAAGCCTGACCTCAATTGTAGGCAAATTACTAGAGTCAATTATAGCTGATATTATTAGAAGCCATCTAGATAACCATAATTTGATTAATGATACCAGCATGGATTCACGAGGGGCCGTTCCTGCCTATCTAATTTATTAACCTTCTTCAGTAAAGCTTTTGAGGCTGTTGATCACGATAAAGAATTCGATATTGTTTATTTAGACTTTAGTAAGGCTTTTGATAGAGTACCGCACCAGAGACTGTTAAAGAAAGTGGCAGCTCATGGCATTGGGGGAAAAGTGCTGTCATGGATCGAGTCATGGCTCACCAATAGGAAGCAGAGAGTGTGCATAAATGGGGTTAAATCCGAATGGGGACTTGTAACAAGTGGTGTTCCACAGGGATCAGTCTTAGGCCCATTGTTATTTATAATATATATCAATGACCTTGATGAGGGAATTACTAGTGATATGAGCAAATTCGCCGACGACACGAAGATAGGTAGGATAATTGATTCAAACATAGATGTCATAGAACTTCAGGAAGATTTAGACAAACTTAATTCGTGGTCAGAAAAGTGGCAGATGCAGTTCAATGTAGATAAATGCAAGGTTCTGAAGCTCGGGAGTGTCCATAACCCAAGCACTTATAAGTTAAATAACGTAGAACTTAGCCATACAGATTGCGAGAAGGACTTGGGGGTGATGGTAAGCAGCAACCTTAAACCAAGACAGCAATGCCTAAGCGTACGTAATAAGGCAAATAGATTACTGGGATTTATATCAAGAAGTGTTAGCAACAGAAGTCCAGAGGTTATATTACAGCTTTATACATCATTAGTAAGGCCTCACCTAGATTACGCAGCTCAGTTCTGGTCTCCATATTACAGAATGGACATAAATTCGTTAGAAAACATTCAGCGTAGAATGACTAAATTAATACATAGCATTAGAAATCTTCCTTACGAAGAAAGATTGAAGACCCTAAAATTACATTCACTTGTAAGACGTAGAATGAGGGGAGACATGATCGAGGTATACAAGTGGAAAATAGGTATTAACAAAGGGGATATAAATAAGGTCTTGAGGATATCTCTCCAAGAGAGAACCCCAATAATGGATTCAAGTTAGATAAGTTTAGATTTAGAAAGGATATAGGAAAGTATTGGTTTGGAAATAGGGTAGTTGATGAGTGGAACAGTCTGCCTAGTAGGGTTATTGAAGCTAGGACCTTGGGTAGTTTCAAATTTAGGTTGGATAAATTCATGAGTGAGAGGGGTTGGATTTGAGTGGGACTCGTGCATGAGTGGGTAGAATTGTCAAAGCTTATTTCTTGGGTAGCATTGAAAATTGGGTTGAGCAAATATTCTGTTAGTGGGACGGATTGTGAAGGACCTGCCTAGTATGGGCCAACAGGCCTGCTGCAGTGTTCCTCCTTTCTTATGTTCTTAAATAGCAAACAACCATCCTTGAGGTTTTGGCTGGGATGAAACATGGCTAGCATGGTTGCTGGCTACCCAAAGTTATGAGGCATCTGTGGCTGAGTGGTTATTATGGTTTGTCAGGTATCTACACATTTTAAGAGAACTGTTGGCGTGGGTTAGAATCCTGCTCGCTGTGGTGATATTATATATACGTATATTACTTCGACAGGTCAGAGTCCCAGGCTCCTGATGGCAGGCTTCATGATCACCACCACCTTCCTGTCCATGTGGATCTCCAACACCGCCGCTGCAGCCATGATCGTGCCTATCGTTGACGCTGTCGTTCTGGAACTTGCTAAGGTCAGTCTACTGAAAGAACCTTAAGCTCACCAAGGTCAAGTAAGGGCTCATCTTAATTTCACAATTGCACACAGAACCTTCAAAATATTCTCGTCTTAAATCAATCATGCACACACATTATATATGTCGTGCTGAATAGGTAAAACTTGCGATTTTGGCTTAAATAGCAACGCTCATGTTGCCGAATAAGGCAAGCGAAAATTTGTGTATGCAATAATTTCGCAAAAATCATTCTGAACCTAACGAAAAAAAATATATTTCATTGTGTTTGTTTATTATTAAATTATTGTAAAGTTATCTAAAATATATTTATTTGGATTAGGCTAAATTAAATTGCGCTTGTTATAATAAGGTTAGGTAAGTTTTCTAAAAAAAAATTATGCAAAATTATTAATTTTTACATTAACATAAATGAAAAAAATATTTCTTTAAACGTTGTACCGAATAGGTAAAATTGATCAATTAGCAAGAACTTATTTAAAATTAAGTCCTTTCTAAAATTTTCTCATATAAATAACAACACTGCGACTATAGCCAAGGAGTCGAACCCATGCTGCTTTGGCCCGCCTCATGGTGAGCGAAAGACAAATATATATATTGCATAATACTTATACGAGTATTATTGTGTTATTTTTTTTATTTATGTGTATGATTGTGTGTGTTTTGTGCCTGGCGGGTCTGGCAACACTGCAATAAGTTAGCCAAATCATGTTTGTGTGACGTCACGGGCCAAGTGTTTTTACAACGGGCGAAAAACAAAAGTAAATATTGACAGTTGTGAGTCAGATGTATTCCATGTGGGAGTTAGCAATTATTATTATTATTATTATTGTTAATTATTATCATTATTATTATTATTATTATTAATTATTATTATTATTATTATTATTATTATTATTATTCATTGGGAAGCCCAAAACTCGTGAGGGTCATACCTGAAAGGTAATTTGGAAGGGACAGATACCTGGTCATGGACCGGCCGCTGGAGCATTGACTCCCGGAACACCTTTCAGGTATCGCGTGGGTGGAATTGATATTCACGTGGATGGATAGATATCCACGTGGGTGGGATATGTAGGCACCTGGTTGGGTGCCTGATCACGTAATATTGACCCACTAATGAATTCTGAGGAGGATGCCAAGGAAGGCTTCCCAGTGCAGTTGTATCAGTGTCTTCACTCACCACACCATTCAAAGAAAAGAAGCACACTACCTTCTTGACGGGAGGTGTGAGGGCAGCTCCTGCTCCCTGGATCAAGAGGAAGGAACACTGAGAACACAAATCTTCCAACTTGTCCCTCCAGAGTGAGACAGTCGATGCCCAACTTGTCCCTTCAGAGTGAAACAGTTGAGGCCCAACTTGTCCCTCCAGAGTGAGACAGTCGAGGCCCAACTTGTCCCTCCAGAGTGAGACAGTCGAGGCCCAACTTGTCCCTCCAGAGTGAGACAGTCGAGGCTCAGATGATCCGACAAAAACGTTCTTTGAATTAGATAAAGTTATAAAGCTGCTAATATGCCAATATTATTACTAATATTAACTGTTATTTTCCGTGCGATAACTTGAAAACGCTTCTTCCGAACGACTTCAAACTTATAACATTGGTGCATCTGACTGAAGTAAAAGTTTATTACAGCTTCAGGCTCTGTAGGTGCAAATATTGCTTACCATGGAGAATGCCTCTTCTGACCGTCTTCAAACCCTCAACACTGATGTATTTTATTCAGTGGAAGGTTTTTATTAGTTTTGAGATGTATAAGTGTCCATTTGCCAATTTTATTGAACAAATTGAGATATTGGTTTCTGTGATTGATCCTCGACAACACGCTGCGTGCCACCTGCTTACCACCAGACAAGAATACTTTAATCTCAGTACATATACACTGAGGTTAAGGGAAATCGACCTGACGACACTGGAGGACAGGAGAGATAGGGGGGACATGATAACGACATATAAGATACTGAGAGGAATTGACAAGGTGGACAGAGACAGAATGTTCCAGAGATGGGACACAGCAACAAGGGGACACAGTTGGAAGTTGAAGACTCAGATGAA